>NW_020869447.1:925958-928458 GCF_003789085.1 Penaeus vannamei
CTATTCACCAACCATCCTCATTTCGTAGAAATATGATTTCCAAAGATCTCTTTGATGTACGAGTTTTTTTTTCTTCCCTCAGTTTTGAATCAACGAGGAATATGGAATGTTATTGATTATTATTTATTCGTATACATAGATCGAATTCTTATGCTATTTTTCTTTCCATGATTACAATTAGTATTATTTTCACTCTCATTCGCAGTCTGTTTGATTCCTTTGACGGGCAAGCCTATTGGTTCCTCTCACGTCGCGTCGACGTCCGCTCAGGACACGTGGATTGAAAACGGTGACTTGGTATTCCAGTTTTCACTCTTTTTTGCATTATTTATCTATTCATTCATTTTGCTTCCCACTGGCTTTGATCAAGTCATCATTTGATTGTCTGGAAAAAGGTCCAACGTAATCAATAAACAAAAGGGTGCACCTTCCTGTCGCAGTTCTCCTGTGTCTTAATCACCAGAGGAAACAGCTGCTTTGCACCTGAGACACCCGAGCCTGGTTGACCCAATGCCGTCTGGGTGATCTTCATCTCCCCCTCGAAGAACACTGCACTCGCATCCCTTTGCCGTGGCCAGAGGAAGTCGTCACTGGTATTCATACTGAAGGTTATATTACTACTGAAATTTATCATCACACATAGTACATCGGATTACAGCGGAACATTACACATAAACGCTTTTTTGAGCCGAGGCCTTGTTAGAGCTTCATATAGTCTGTCCACAATTCCTTTAAGTACATGGAAGCTCCTACAGGTCCCATTGCTATTAGCAGTATCCCTTTTCTCTTAGCACTTATCTCCTCGCCTTCCATTCATTGTCACTCGGCCGGACATTTTTTTTCTCTCTCTCTTTACTTGCCTGCTTTTCACACAGACCGCTCTTACTCTTTCTCTTTCAGCACCGCAACGACTGTCTTCTCCCTCTCTCTTGCTTGCGCTCTTCCTCCACCCCTCCTCTTCTCCTTCTATATGATTCTCCTCATATTTTCTCATTACTTTTTTGCAACTAATGGAAGAAAAAACAAGTTATGGGAAATGATGTAAGTACGTTTCCACATTTTTTTTATAAAGTGATTGATTCCATCCATCCATCCATCCATCCATATCTATCTATCTATCTATCTATCTATCTATCTATCTATCTATCTATCTATCTATCTATCTATCTATCTATATATATATATATGCATACATCCATACATATATACATGCATACATACTTATATGTGTATACATAGTGCATACAAAGATGAATATATATACATGCAGACAAACGAACACACATACACAATGCATTCATACATACATAAACTATTTTCAAGATTGGGACAATGAGTTTCAATTAGTGTCTTTGGTATTTAATGAAGGGCAGGAGAGGTTTGTCGATATCACCCTTGTTTATTACCTTATTTACTAATATCATGTGGACAATAATCATTGAAATGGTAATAATAATAACTAGAAGCACTCAGCGCATACCACCGTCAAGGAAATATGGTCACTGATACATAAAAAATCACACTTGAAGAATTATATTCAAAATAAAGATAAAATAACAATAAGTGCCAAAAAGTTGCAGTTATCCCTATCTCGCAGTACCGCCCCCCTAACCCCCGTCCTGAAAGACAAAGAATCCAACTCGTATGTAGAGCGTTACACAATTATAGAGATACTGGAACATTCCCACAGAAGCAGCATACTAAACTTTGACAAAGTCGATACATATATATGCTGAGAAGATTGTAGTATAATCCTGACAAACACCAGAGCGGTGGTGGCCCGCTCTCCTCGGCGGGTTGAGCGCAGCTCCCGAGGGGACGCCGCTAGGCTCGGGAGTGGCGGTTATGTAAGATGATGGAGTTTCCCGTCTTCTGGAAACCACGAGATGCGTGTTCACAACAGGAAAATACGAATTTCCCTTCTGAGAACTACGAGATATGGGTTTATAACAAGTATCGTACGGACCTGTCGCTGATGCGATGGCTGTTTGAAGCGGGTGTGCAAACTATGAGACGCACTTTGTGTGCGAGGTCGCCACCAGTCGCCTTCATCACCTTCTTCAACTGAGCACCCTCCCTGCCCTCATTAGCAGCGATCAATCAAGTTAGTCCCTTACAAATCCTATATTATATAGTACTGTCCGCTCCGCATCTAGTTCGTTTACGCTGTCTCCTGCCGTGAATATGTGGAGGATTATTTGTTTCCTCCTGGGAGTAGGGGGAGTCGTAGGGGGCGCAGTCCCTTGCTGTGAGTAATGATGTGCATTATCATCCTTATATTACGTGTGTTATATTATTAATGTTATTTAACCCCGCATTTTCCCTGAAACCTTTCATACCCTTCCCTGCTATCGGGGCCACGTTCACACGCAATAAAACCTACATATTTGCATTGTAGACAGTGAGAGGAGTCCAAGATAGCAATCGGTCCGCTTGGTGGACGTATTCTAGAAAATTACCGAAAAAATGCTAATGTCAATAACAATAATAAGGGTAATAA
>NW_020869447.1:940958-953458 GCF_003789085.1 Penaeus vannamei
ATACCAAAAATAGATTTATTACAAACAAAAGAGGTTTCCCCTCTATTTATACCTAAAAAAGCAGTCTTGGGTCTGGCTATGATCCCTTATAACTGCCACCCATATAAAATAAAATAAAAACTTTCTAATTTTTTGGGAAATAAAACTGATAATAATAATGAAAATGAAAACACTGTGAACACCGTGGCCGACCCTAGTTCATGTGTCCAAAGTCTGCTGTTTTCCATATACGAAGCTGAGGCTCGCCCGGAGTATGAGGAGAGCCCATCCTGTGCCGACTAAGGTCGACTCGATCAACGTGTGTCAGCTAGTGCTGACAAAGATTAGTCCTTACCCACCGTGGTGCCCCGCCACAGCAGTAACCTCCGGGCGACAATTGCAACCGCCGATCCCTCGGATGAAAGGCCGACACGTTACCACTGTCGAATATATGAATACACACACACACACACACACACACACACACACACACACACACACACACACACACACACACACACACACACACACACACACACACACACACGTGTGTGTGTGTGACATTCAAACAAGTAGAGAAATGTGTATTTATATGCTGTATCGCTTTGTGGACAGAACGATCAAACCTATTTTGTTGTAAAATGAAACGACACAAACGGCGCAGAAATATGAAACCGTGAAGCTCAATCCAGAATTGCTTCAGGTTTAATACCTGAATTATCGTTTCTGCGTTTTATAAAGGAAATATCTTATTGCTATTAACATACATATATTGATTCCAGTAACAGTCCCATACATGAAGCTTATAGTGGATAGTATATTTTCTCCATTTGACGAAAAGAAGCGCAGTTCAAGAACCTGCAGCTCTCATCCGCTTTACTGTAGTCGACGATCGCGAACTTCAGTAGTTCAAGGAACATAAGGCACACACAATGAAAGGGAGGGATATTTATATCCCTCCCTCTCTATCACTAATACACACACACACACACACACACATGTTTTATACATAATATACACATACATGCATAAACATATATACATATACATATGTATGTATATTCACTATATACATACATATGTATATAAACACATACACATGTATGTGCACACACACACACACACACACACACACACACACACACACACACACACACACATATATATATATATATATATATATATATATATATATATATATACTTACATACTCGCACACACACACACACACACTCACGCACACACACGCACACGCGCGCACACACACACACACACACACACACACACACACACATATATATATATATATATACATTATACATATATATACATATACATATATACATACATATATATATATATATATATATATATTCATATGTATATATATACATATATATGTATATATGTGCATATATGTTTGTGTGTATGTGTGTGTGTGTGTACACATGCATATATTTGTGTGCATATATACATATATATCTCTATATATACATATAGAAATATATACAAATATATATATATATATATATAATACATATATATACATATATATCTATATATATGTATGTAAATACATACATAAATATACATATATACCTATATATATAATATATATCTTCATCATCATCAAGGAGCTAACGCCGACGGGGTTACATAGCCACATCCACCCTTCGTTTCCACCTACGACGATCCCTCATGGCATGACGCTAGGCAGGCCCATCTCGAGTCATTCATGACAGGTTTCGTCGATCTACCTGTAGGTATTCCTCTGTGGATAGGGAGAATACTTCCATCGTGTGTTACTGCGTGTCATAAAAAGGCGACTATGAAAGCCCCTACCAACCCACACTGGGTCAGCGTGGTAGGGTCTGGCTTAAGCAGCATTAAAGCGGTCCCTGTTGAGTCAGTAAGTTTCAAGGCATATGTACCAGATGACGGGAGACGGAACAATGTGGAAAAAGTCTGAGGAAGGCCATGTTCAACAACGGATTGAAATGAGAAGGCTGAAAGAATCGAATTTATTGCCGTCTTTTCCAGTGGTTACGGCAAACGCGACGTCTCTCGAGCGACAGCTGGTGATAAATATTAATCAATTTGCTAGATGCATTTCTGCTACCCCAATTATTTTTATGCATATAAGTACTTATATTGGATATTTATTACAGCAAAACCCAATATAAGATACCAAATGTCATCTTGGCTATTATATTCCAAAATACTGTGTACCAGTCGAAAAAATAACCAGTACAGCAAAAAGCTAGCCATCAATGGCGGTCATTCCCATTACCCATTACGTCACAGAAGTGGGCGGAGCTTAGCTGCCTGTCTCCCCTCCGATCATGATTCAGCTGAAGTGTTTTCCCCAGCTGAGACCCTTGTAAACTACAACGCGGGTCTTGCAGAGTGCAATTCACAGACAGGGTAGATGCTTAAAAAAGTGATAGCAGGCGTGTACTGCAGCATGACCCATCCATCACAACCCTGAAGCGTAAACAAAGACAAATTACTTTATCTTTAGATCATAATTATGTTATTTGGTTATCATCATTATAATGAGCTTCTGTCTGTGTGATTATTCTTTTTTCCATCTTATTAGCATTTATTTGCCCCTTCTTATGAAATATAGTAAAATAAATAACCAAATAAAAGAAAATAAAACAAAAAGTAAAAGAACTAAAACAAGGATAAAAGCAAAACCAAAAAGTTCCAAGAAAAACCTGAGATCCACTCAGTCTGTTTATTCTCAGAAATGTACAATTCATATATTACATCCTATTTGGCCTCTTACAAAGAATGAAAATAATTCTCTCTTTTGCAGCTCAGAGAAAACACGAAGGAGGCGTCCGGTGAGGCCGGGCGCCCCACGAACCACACTGCTACTCGGACAAGCTAACCACCCAAGAGAGAGTTTGCCGCGAAGAAGACTCTTTAAGGCTCATCATCTCAGAAGTGAAAAAAAAAAAAAAAATATATATATATATATATAATTATTATAATAAATAAAATGAATGAAAATAAAAGAGACGTTTACTTAATTAAAAGAAACCAAAATAAAACTGGAAGCCGTTAAAAGAAAGCTAAAACAAATAAAACATAAAAATACGAAAATAAAAACTCCAGGGATGCAGAACTGCAGCTGGCTGCCACCGATGCCCACAGATGGTGCTGCTCCTGGCTAGAAAGGAGGGGACTCGCCCAGTCTGGACTTCTCGCTTGGTGGGGGCACCTCACGCCCGCGACACAGCTTTTGGTGTCCCGGCATGTTGCGCGACACCCTAATTACCACCGGAAAAGATGACATATATCTGCATACATACATACATACATATATATATATATATATATATATATATATATATATATATATATATATATATATAAATGTATGTATGTATGTATACATATACTTTATCTTTGCGACTGCAAATCTATACCTACAATGCAAGCAGGTATATACTGATATATACCTACACACATAACACCAGACACTCGTTCCTCCCTGTCTTTAATGATGCATCTTCCTTCCTCCGCCGAACAGGTCAGGTGTCTTTGCTTGTATCGTTCTCCTTAATTCCCGTCTAAGAGCTCCTCGCCGGCAACCCTTTGGCACTTTTTCATACTAAAGTCAGTACATCCTTCCCTGATGATCACATTTCATTATTTCATTATATATTCATATTTTACAGAGGCATAACGTGCAATATAATTTAATTAGTGAATATTTGTTTGTGTGTTAATTAGTTAGAGTGTGTGAGTGTGAGTGTGACTGTGGTTATGTATGTGTGTTTGTGTATGCGTATGTATGTCATTTTGCAAACGGTATCCGCTTAGGAAGAAAGTATAGTGTTACTACATACAAAATATAATCTTAAGCGATCTCAATCTCCCCATTGTTCCTTCTACTTTAGAGAAAGGGAATTAAGCATCACCATTCCTTCATTATCTACTTTGCAAAACACAAATACTCATTCGGAAAGACCGGCTTCGAAATGCGTTTTCGTTCATGTTTACTTTGCTCGCGAAGTACAAATAACAAATGGAATTTATAAAGGAAGACAAACATTACCTTCGTAGTGATCCGAGTGGTAGTTATATTTGCTGTAATATCCTCGTTAATGAATACTACTTTTTTGCGTCTTGTAACCACTATAACTACATTTGCCAACACGCAACAAAAAGTGATTATTGCGTGGTAATTATATTACAGCAATAACAACGTCGTTGAAGAAAAATACCAATACTCTAATAAAGGGGTGGCTCCTCTATCCGTTTATGTAGATATTTACATCTAACCATGTTTGTATCTATATGTCTTTCTGCCTGCACACACATATCTATCTCTATTAATCTCTACATATATGAATAATGTAAACAACGAAAAAGTATTCGTCGCTCTCGGATCCCTGACCAAAGTTATCGGGTTGCTTTGGTTTTGGCTTTGCTATTCGCTTACGGCGCCGGCTGAAAAAGGAAAGAGGGAAAAATATACATACATATATATACATACATATATATATATATATATATATATATATATTATATATATATGTGTGTGTGTGTGTGTGTGTGTGTGTGTGTGTGTGTGTGTGTGTGTGTGTGTGTGTGTCTATATGCATCCATGTATGTATGTATGTATGTATGTATGTATGTATGTAAGTAGGTATGTGTATGTATGAATACGTGTATGTTTGTACGCATGTATATATGTATGTGTATGTATGAATGTATGTGTGTGAGTATGTGTGTATATATATGTTAATTGTTATATATATATATATATATATATATATATATATATATATATATATATATATATATAACATCCTGTCATGACGGTGCCAGAGGCAAAAATATCCACCCATGTGTCTGGCAGCTGAGAGCTTGTACTGATTCCTTATCCGATGATAAATCATCCGGACGGAATGCAATATTCGGACAATATTCTGCAGCGGCTTCGTGGCCGAGGTTGTCTGGAGCGAGGTGGGAGGGACGAAGCGGACGATCTGACTGACTGGTTGAGATAGATCGCCGCTTGGGATTGCTTTATATTAATGTCCTAAACGGTCGAGAGTGTTTTTTTTTTTCTTTCTTTCTTTCTTTTTTTTTTTAACTGTGCGAGGCCCGACCGCATTGATATTCATCTAAACGGACGTGTATATGCACATAAATTAATGCATATCTGTGCATCTATCTGATAGTTATACATTTATCTATCTATCTATCCGGTTTTGCGTGTCTAGACAAATATATTTATATATTTCTGTGTATATGCAGGTATGCATCATGAATATTCGTTGGGTCGAACAGCTTCAACAAAGTGGCCGTTGATCTGTAGTTTACGAAAGTGTGATATTTTAATAATAAAGAACGTTAACGATGTTAAATTAGTTTTTTTATGGAATCGCTGTTTGCCATTTTCCAGTCGGGGCCGCTGACATGATCAGCTAAATCTATTTATGATAATCATCCAACTTTTCTTGACCCATACCACCGCCGTCCATAATAACGATAATACTGAAAATAATGATAGTAACAACACCATGATAATAATGATGATAATGATAATAATATTATAATAATAATGATACTGATACTCATGACGATAATCTTCATTATTATTATTATTATTATTATTATTATTATTATTATTATTATTATTATTATTATTATTATTGTTGTTATTATTATTATTGTTATTAGTATCATGATCATTATCAATATTATTATTATTATTATCATTGTTATTATTACTACTGTTATTATTATTATTATTATTATTATTATTATTATTATTATTATTATTATTATTAATATTATCATTGTTATTGTTATTTTCATTGTTATTGTTATTATTATCATTATCATTATCATTATCATTATCATCATCATCATCATCATGATTATCATTATTATAACTATCAATTATTGTTATTATTATTATCATTATTATTATTATTATCATTATCATTATTATTATTATTTCTATCACTATCATTATTATCTTTATTATCGTTAGTAGTAGTGGTAGTAGCAAGAAGTAATAGTAATAGTAGTAGTAATAGTATCATTATCACCATCATTATTAATGTTAGTATAATCATGATTATTGTTATCATCATTAACATTATGCTACCTATCAGTGCTATTATCATTATCATCACCATCACCATCATTACTTTAATCATCAGTTCCTCCTCTCCTCACCCTATCCTCTGTCCATTCCGATGCATTACCCCTCCTTCTTTTGCAAGACGACAACCCCAAAATCACGTCCGTCTCCCATCCGCGACCCACTCACTAACAAGGTCTATAAAAGTATTTATATAGACCTTACATATCTGCACGCCCCTATCTACTAATGAGCCTCTCTACCTACCAAACCGCCCCCCCCAATTTGCTATCTATCCCCTCTCCCTTCCCTTCCTGCCGAAGCGACCCCCAACCCACTATAGTCCCCTCCCTTTCCTTCCTTCTGACCCCTTCTCTGTCTACCAATAGTTCTCCTAACTTCTTTACCGTCATCTCGAGGTGATTTTACGCAAATTGCTCACTTCGCCTTCATCGTCTTTGGCTATCACTTGAGCGGAACGACGAGGATCCCATCAACGTTTGCAGCTGATATTGCAACCCCACGCGGAAGGAGACCGAGAGACAATGCTGACAATATCGTTTATTTGCTCTTTTGTGTTTATTGGATAGCCAGATAAACACTTCCACGGCTGACCGTCAAGGAAATGGGCGTGTCTTGATAAACGCATATGAATATACTTGTAAGCATGATCTCACCCACAACTTACACACGCCCACAGCCACCCACCCACCCACGAGCATTCACAAACACACACACGCGCATATATTGCAGTTTCTATATCACCGGCCGCCCCCTACTTCTCCGCCCTCCCTTCCCATGGCCAGCACTTCGTCATAATTTCCCAGCAATAGACAGACAGCGCTGCGGCCGTATGTCCCCGAGTCACGCTTTCGACTGCAAGAGAACGATAAAGCCAAACAGACTACAGAGTAATGACGGGGCTGACGAAGACACCAACTGCAGGCATTGATTACCGCCCCTGATCACCTGGAGGGATTACGCTTCAAGCCGGGAGACAGTCGCCGGTAGACGAGGCTCTCCCGCAGTGCGTCTCGGGCCGGGGAATGCTTGGTGAAAGCGGCTCAATCAGTTTGAACTTTCTTTATATATGAATATATCAAACTCTTTCATTTGCTGTAGTTTCAATAAGTGTAAAGCAATTTTTGCGTATATGCGGATGTGATTCTTTATGATGAACTGCTGTGTGTATCAATGCCCATAAGATATATGCTTGTGCGAATATAGGCCTATAGGCAATTCTCCCCTCCTTCCTTCCATCCTTCCTTCCTTCCTGCCACCTCTCCATTCATCTTTCTTTTGTTCTCGATTCTCTACCTTCCCTGCCTCTCCACCCCCTTTCTGCCAAAATGCCTTACCTATGGCAGGCGCTGACAGGGAATTGGCCACAAGGGAAAACGAATGGCACTCATCAGCAGCGATGGCACACCTCGTAAGGGAGTAATGAGCTTACAAGACAACCCACGCCACTTCAAGAGGAAGTGACCGTTTGGCCGCGGGTGGCTGGGAATGTTGCTTTAATTGCGTAAGTACTTTTACCTGCGCGCGCGCGCGTGTGTGTGTATCAGGGGTGACAAATTCGAATGAAAGTAAAATGTAGCATTTTTGTTAAAACGGAAAAAGTACATTGCATGAATCAGCATATGAAATCTGTCAAAATGGGAAGATAAGTGAAACGTCCATAGGCACACTGTATTTCCGTATGTTGAGAAGCACCCTCTGGTGGATGCCATGCATAAAAGACGAGGATAATAAACAGGCTGTTGTGCATGCCAAATGCTACTTGCTAACCGATTTCACACACACAAATAAAACGTATGAATAAATGGAGCATAGGAAAAGATGTAAAAAGAAAAAGACTTTGAAACAGATTGCACATACTATTCGCAAATACGACACCGTTTTAGTACAAGCCTGGATATGGAAATACCTACACACCTGTCTTCGCCTCCATAAAGCATCCTCCGACGCAGACCAGAGAAGGAATTCATTAAGGAAAGGGCCTGAGCGAGAGTCAGTAGATCCCCGAAGAGAGATCATTTCCGTGTTGTATCAGCTTAAAGAGGGAAACAGCGCACAGAACAGAGGGGGGGAAAGAGGGACGAGGGAAAAAAAATCATGTATATCATGTATCATAATATACAAAAGGATGTTTTTACACCGAGGTATATGATTACATCTTTTCCTTCTCCGCACATACTTCTCACCTCCTGCTGCCGAAATGCGGTCGTTCGCTGACGTAAAGCCGCCGCAAGCACCCTGGTGATAGCATAATCTCGGCTCGATGATATACAACGGAGGATGCATTGCCCCCCCCCCCCCCGGCGTTGTGGGGGGGGTCGGCTGCTGGCTTTCCGTGGTACGGCTCTCGCGTGCGCGCGCTTTTCTTCCTTTTTCTTGATGTGTCTGCATGGCTTTCTTTTCTCTTTATCTTTCTCTTTTCTTCTTTTCTTTGTTCTTCTCTTTTCTACCCTAATCTTTCTTCTCTCTCTCTCTCTCTCTCTCTCTTCCTCTCTCTCTGTATCTCTCTCTCTCTCACTACATCTATCTCTTTTTTCTTTTCTTCTCTGTGTGTGTGCGCGCGCGTGTGTGAAGGAGTGTGTGTGTGTGAGCCAGTCTTATGTATACATATTCATTCGTGCCGATAGAAATGTCAACTGAATTTCAGAGACTCAATAATACTGTTTTATGAGGAAAGCTACTTTGAAAGATATCAGTACGAGCATTAAACTATCGCACACTTACACATGTTGGTTTCATTTTTAGTTACTATCATTAATCGTTTAATCAAAGGCAAATGGATTACTCATATCAGTTTGTAGGATTTTGGGCAAATGGGTCGTTACTGGATAGGAAGGGGGGGGGAGAACGGGTAGCAGCGGCCATGCTCGTAATGTTCTAACATGAACCTGACAAAGTGACAAAAAAAAAAAAAAAAAAAAAAATATATATTATTATATATTATATATATTATATTATATATATATATATATATATATAAACAAAAAACCTATCTTTTTCAATTTCATTTTCTCTTCTTTTTCCATTATCTTTTTATATCTATCTTTTGAATCTATTCATGCTTTGCGTCCAAAGGATCTTTAGGTGTACAGATAAAATACCAATAGTATTTTTTACCGCTGCAGCGAAATTTCTTAGTCACGAGTAAAAGTAAAGCCTTCCCCCTACCTAGTTTCCTATTTCTAAAAGGTAGAGAAAGAGAGAGGGAGGTGGGGATGAGGAAAGGAAGAAATAGATAGATAGAGAAGAAGAATGAGTGTGTGTGAGAGAGAGAGAGAGGGAGAGAGGAGGGAGGGAGGAAGGAAGGATTAGGAAGGAAGGAAGAAGAGAGAGAGAAGAGAGAGAGAAAGGAAGGAAAGAGAGAAAGGAAGAGAGAGAGAGAGAGAGAAGAGAGAGAGAGAGAGAGAGAGAGAGAGAGAGGAGAGAGAAGAGAAGAGGAGGACGGAGGGAGAGAGGGAGAGGAAGAGAGAAGAGAGAGAAGAGAGGAGAGAGAGGGAGAGGAGAGAGAGAGAGAAAGAGGAGAAGGGAGAGAGAGAGAGAGAGAGAGAGGACAGGGGGGGCAAGGAGAGAGCAGCGAGAGAGGGAGAGAAGAGAAGAGAAGAGAGAGAGAGAGAGAGACGGAGGAGAGAGAGAGAAGAGGAGGAGAGGAGAAGGAGAGAGAGAGAGAGAGAGAGAGAGAGAGAGAGAGAGAGAGAGAGGGAGGGAGAGAGTGGAGGCAAGAGTGAGGGAGAGGAAGAGGAGAGGAGAGAGAGAGAGAGAGAGAGAGAGAGAGAGAGAGAGAGAGAGAGAGAGAGAGAGAGAGAGAGAGAGAGAGAGAGAGGAGAGAGAGAGAGAGAGAGAGAGAGAGAGAGTAGTTATGGAGAAGGTATGTATATTGCAGTAGAATCTTTTGCATAAAATAGTTCGCCTCGGGGGTCTGAAACACATTCCAGGTTTAGATTAGAGAAAAATTTAATCAGGGAAACCATATGAAATCCAGCTTTGATTTCACATCTATCAAAATGTAAAAATGCGACTATTGAGCTCAGCCTGTGAGTGTAATCGCCTGTGCCCTTCTACTTCTGCAGTCCACCTGTTATTGGCGAACACTACAGCCAACCTGAACAATTCTCCCGACCGACTACAAAACGCTGCTGCTTCCAAGAGAAGCGATCTCCATCAAATTCCGTTTGGGGACATAACAAGCAGATTGTCCCCGCAGTCATTGCTTGCTTGTTGAGTTTATGAGCTATCGACCAACGGCACAGGACCATGATTAACACAGCCAGCAAGGGTCATTAAGCCACTAGATCCTATTCATTCTCGAACCTGGAAAAGGCCATAAGGTTTTGTCTATTTTAGAAAAGTAATTACTTTACAGATGATTTTCTGGTCATTTGCTAGCAGATTTGATGGCGCAGCATCTTCTCCCTTCATTTTCAAATAATTTCTTAGATTTTGCCTTCTATTATTGTATTGATGTGGTGCGAATGGGGGTGGGGCACTGTAGAAAGATTTTTATATGATAGAGAGATTAAACTGGGCCAGTTTTGAGGAGTTGATCCTAAAAAAAAAAAAAATACCTTAAGGGATCAGCCCTAGTGTTCAATTGCTGATTTTATTAGAGCTTTTCAGAACCATATACAAGGCATACAAGGGAAAAGCTGTCATGCTACTCAAACCCAGAAAAAAATAATTTGGCAGACGACAACAGCTATCCCGCATTTTAAGATTCTATCACTAAAACGTTTACCATAAATATCTATATGATGTCCTGCTTTCTAATCACCGTCGTTTCCCTTCGACGCGAAAACAAGACGTGTTCCGAAGCACCGCCTCGAGACGCATCATTATCCCCCTCGCAGACCTCAACCTCATCCCACCTCACCCTCCGTCATTGCCTCTAAAAGCCTCGTCTATTCTACTTCACTTGCTTAGAATACCGAAGGAGGTATGAGAGAGGGGGTGCGGAAGGGGATGCGGTGGGGAAGGGAAGGGAGGGCAGGGGGGAGCGGAGATGAGGGAAGGAGCTGATAGGAAGGAGGAGGGAAGGAGAAGAGAAGGTGGGATTCAGGGAAAAGGAGGGGAGAGGGGTAAAAAAAATGAGCAAGGGAGTGGGAGAGAGGTGAAGGAAGGGGGAAAGTGAGAGCGGGATGAGAAAAGAACTAGTTCGTACAATAAACTGCTACCGTCGCGATTTCATTTAGCCGCCTCTGGTCTTAATTTCCCGCGGGAGGTGATAATCATTATTCATAAACTGGAGGGGGAGTCCTCGGCGAGGAGCTACAGACGAGAGGAAGAGGGCGAGATGTGTACAGTAGACTCTTCCCGCTGGAAATGGTTCAGGGACTGAGGGTTAGGGGGGGATGGGGGGGGGGCGTGGGATGTCATTCGCTCTCGCTTGTTTTGCTGTGCCTGTTTCGTCCTTTTGGCTTTTCCTCTTCCTCCATCTTTACTCGGGTAGATGCACACACACACACACACACTCACTCACACACAAATATACTGTATATATGTATATATATATATATATATATATTATATATATATATATATATATATTATATATATATATATATATATGTATGTGTGTGTGTGTGTGTGTGTGTGTGTGTGTGTGTGTGTGTGTGTGTGTGCCTCTACTGGGAATATGATATATAAAAAAATAAAGTATAGGAAGGATAGATTTAAAAATGAAAACAGAAAGCAAAAACATCTTTCAAAATGCTTTAAAATCTATCTATCTATATAAGATTTTTCCAGCAGGTGACACTACCAAGGCCTAATATTTAGCAGCGCCAACTGCGAATTTCCTTTTTATATTATCTATGTGTGTGTTTTGTGTGTTTGCGAAAAGGTTATTTTCCATTTACGAAAATAAATCACAAAGAACGTACTGGTGAGTGTTATCCTTAATTATAACTTGAACGTTTGAATTTCAGATGATGAAATTATATGCTAAACAGGAAAGTATTGACAGCCAATCTCTGTGACGCAAACTATACTATATTTTTCACCCTCTCTCCACCACCAGCTCTCTCTCTTTGCCGTTCTCCTTACCTTCTTACATCCTCTCACTGTCCCTTTTTCTCACCCTCTTTGTTCCTCTTCCTCTCTCTGTTCCTGTTCCAGTCTTCCACTCTCCCTCCCTGTCCGCCTCCCCCTCTCTCTCACTCTTCATTCCTCACTCCCTTCAATCGTTCCATGTTTCCCTCCCTCCCACTTCCCCCCATTTTCTATCTTCCAAGTTGAAGTAAGAATTTCTAAATCAATTATAACTCCGTAATCCAATTCTGATCGAGAAATAGATCACGGTCTTCGAGGTAAAGGCGAGGAAGATTAGATACAGGAGGAAGGTGATAGCGAGAACGAGAAGTAACAGACTATTGCCTCGTGCTGGTCCTTTTGA
>NW_020869448.1:0-2500 GCF_003789085.1 Penaeus vannamei
GTTCGCTGGAACTTCTGCAGCGCCTCAGCAGGTCTCTTGGCAGGGGCCTTTAGACGACTGCTTACGTGACAGGACCCTCTCCTGCTGCTTGACGTCTGTATATATCTACATATCTATATCTATCTATCTATTTATCTATCTATCTATCTATATCTATCTATCTATCTTATCTATCTATCTATCTATCTATCTATCTATATCTATCTATCTATCTATCTATCTATCTATCTATACTATCTATCTATCTATCTATCTATCTATCTATCTATCTATCTATCTATATATATATCACACACACACACGAGGCAGGAGGGACTTATCAGTGGCATCCCGGCTTACCTACTGCCCCTCCAAGATACCCCTAAGCAGCAAGAAGGAGAAGTAACTGTCCACTTAATCAAAAACCATGACTGCACAGACGGAAGCAACGGCCCTCACTCCCCGGAGGCGAAGGAGCCCTGGTTACGGCGGGATCAGGATTCCTCCCGGAGCAGGGGTGCTAAAAATATCCGGCTAAGGAGTATAAGGACCATCAGAATTGAATCCGACTTACTAGCATTAATTGAGGAACTCTCTTTCATTATATGGGTTGTAGGACTCTGTGATTTTAGAAGACTAGGCGAGAACAGAAGATACTAAATGATGGACACGTGCTCTTTTGGAGAGGAAAACCCCAAGTAGCAACCAGGAATTAGGGGTAGGTTTCTTTAGTTCACAAATGCTTAGAAAAGAATGTGGTGGACGCACATCAACACCTCAGCACCGGCGCTGTCTCGCTCCGCTTAATTGCCTCACTCAGCACCGGCGCATCTCGCTTCTAAATAATTGCCGAGTCAGCCGGCAGGCAAGCGTGGCGAGGTCCACGGCGCTGATTCGCCGCGACGCGGAAGATAAGGATGCAGCCGTCGGCCAATCAGCACACTCAGCCACAAACGACCAGCAGTGTTACTTTGCCCTGTTTGTTTATACCGCATTTTCCGCTGAAAAATACACCACACTTCATCGTCTCTCTGCAACGTTTAATTCTCCTGTCTGCTCACGGCCTAGGGCTCTCTCAATTACCTCGCCCTAAGCCTCTCTACAAGAAACATCGTGGCATTCTATAGTGTAAGCGAAAGAGTGACTTCAATAACAATAAAACTAAACAACAGGTACAACTTAAATATTGTTTAAGTGTATGCTCCAACCCGCGGCCACAGTGGTGAAGAAATAGTGAGCTATTGATGTCCATTTAACCAGCGGAGAAGTAAACACCCATTTTACAATAATTATGGGGATTTTAATACCAAAAATAGGTAGAAAGACGGAAGGAGAAACCGCTGTATGGAATCACGGAACTGGCACTAGGAATGAGAGGACAAATGCTAGTCGATTTTGCTGAGGCTCAATCGCTCACTATCATGAATACATTCTTCGAAAAAGACTCGAACGGCAGTGGACATGGAAGTCGCCATCTGGTGTAAAAAACGAAATTGAATTCATCTTTTCAAATAGGCGCGATGTAATTAAAAATGTGGAAGTTATTGAGAAAATAAATGTTGACAGCAACCACAGAATGTTCAGATGCGGAATTAAAGTACACACTCAGAAGGGAAAGGAACAAATTCACACGAAAACCGCAGTCAAATTTAGCTAACTTGAAGACCAGAGCGACAGAATTTAGTCTTAACAACCAAAAAGATATTCATTTCTCCGCGACAAATATCTCACCACTGACCATATGAACAAGCAGATCAGTGACATAAGAAAGGAAGCTGCACTCGAAGTAGGCGGCAAGAACGACAAGCAAAACTCCAGCAACTCTCGGTGGTAACTAAACACCTAATCAAAAACGAAGGGCCATGAAAGTAACGTCAAACAGGGACAAGATGGAATTAGTTGAACTAACAAAGATTGAAAATAAAAAAGAAGAGGGAAGATGTAGGAAATTCAATACTCAAATAATAAATGAAGCAGTGATTTCAGGTACCAGCATGAAAGCAGCTAAAAGAAGACTAGGAATAGGGAGAAATAAATGTATGCAATTAAGAAACCAGACGGAGAAGTAACATATAACAAGAATGAAATCATCAAAGTAATGGAAAGACTTTTACAGGGATCTATACAACTCAAACGAACAGCCACAAATAGAAGCAAACGCGGTAACTAGCGACGTACCTAATATCACAAAAGAAGAAATAAAAAGAGCACTTAAAGGCAGAAAAAGGAATTAGTATAGACCTCATATTAGATGCAGGAGACATCGCAACAGTGAAACTAGCCAATCTTTTTAACAAATGTCTTCTCAGCGGAAAAACTCCGAAAGCCTGGAAAAATGCAACAATTATCTTGTTACACAAAAAGGCGATAAAAAGGATTTAAAAAATTACCGACCCATAAGCCTCCTTTCGGTTACTTACAAACTGTTCACGAAAGTCATTACAGCTCGCATCTCTGACAGTCTGGATTCCAGCCAGCCTAGAGAACAGGCAGGCTTCCGCAGCGGATTCTCAACAACAGA
>NW_020869448.1:15000-22500 GCF_003789085.1 Penaeus vannamei
GCCCGAACTGGTGGAAGGAGCCACTGAGGTCGCCCAGGAGGAGGAGCCCGGACTGGTGGAAGGAGCCACGGAGGTCACCCAGGAGGAGCCCGAACTGGTGGAAGGAGCCACGGAGGTCGCCCAGGAGGAGGAGCCCGAACTGGTGGAAGGAGCCACGGAGGTCGCCCAGGAGGAGGAGCCCGAACTGGTGGAAGGAGCCACGGAGGTCGCCCAGGAGGAGCCCGAACTGGTGGAAGGAGCCACGGAGGTCGCCCAGGAGGAGGAGCCCGAACTGGTGGAAGGAGCCACGGAGGTCGCCCAGGAGGAGGAGCCCGAACTGGTGGAAGGAGCCACGGAGGTCGCCCAGGAGGAGGAGCCCGAACTGGTGGAAGGAGCCACGGAGGTCGCCCAGGAGGAGGAGCCCGAACTGGTGGAAGGAGCCACGGAGGTCGCCCAGGAGGAGCCCGATCTGGAAGGAGCCACGTAGGTCGCCCAGGAGGAGGAGCCCGAACTGGTGGAAGGAGCCACGTAGGTCGCCCAGGAGGAGGAGCCCGAACTGGTGGAAGGAGCCACGGAGGTCGCCCAGGAGGAGGAGCCCGAACTGGTGGAAGGAGCCACGGAGGCCTCCCAGGAGGAGGAGCCCGAACAGTACCATCTATCTGAGCTTAGAGACTTTAGTATCTGGTGCAGTAAAAGTGAAATGACTACGTGCAACATCAGCTTCATAGTTATGACCCAGGAGGAGCCCGAACTGGAAGGAGCCACGGAGGTCGCCCAGGAGGAGGAACCCGAGAAGGAGACCAGGAAGTCGCCGAAGAGCCCGAGAAGGAGACCCAGGAAGTCGCCGAAGAGCCCGAGAAGGAGACCCAGGAAGTCACCTTCGAGCCCGAGAAGGAGATCCAGGAAGTCGCCCAGGAGCCCGAGAAGGAGACCCAGGAAGTCGCCCAGGAGCCCGAGAAGGAGACCCAGGAAGTCGCCGAAGAGCCCGAGAAGGAGACCCAGGAAGTCGCCGAAGAGCCCGAGAAGGAGACCCAGGAAGTCGCCTTCGAGTCCGAGAATTCATCGTAGTCGCTAGGGAACACGCGGGAAATGAGCGACTACATTCCAAGGACATTCTAATGGAAAGACAATAAGGGCAGATGGTTTAAGGCTAGAATGATTAGGGGAGGGACGAAGAGAAGAGGAAGGCCGAAGAGAAGAGGAGGAAGGCCGAAGAAAAGAAGAGGAGGGCCGAAGAGAAGAGGAAGGCAGATTGATGAGGGGATGGGCCGAAGAGAAGAAGAGGAAGGCCGAAGAGAAGAAGAGGAAGGCCGAAGAGAAGAGAAGAGGAAGGCCGAAGAGAAGAAGAGGAAGGCCGAAGAGAAGAAGAGGAAGGCCGAAGAGAAGAAGAGGAAGGCCGAAGAAAAGAAGAAGAGGGACGAAGAGAGAAGAGGAAGGCCGAAAAGAAGAAGAGGAAGGCCGAATGAACATAGACCCATGCACAAGAAAACACCATATAAAATACATATACATAAAAAGAGGAAGGCCGAAGAGAAGACCGAAAAGGCTATCTAATAAGGTAACGCATAAAGACGAGCGACTAATTGACCAAAGTGGTTAGTTTAGCACAGGGGGGGGGGGGGTAATGGAAGGTGTAGCGACCGTATAAGAAAGAAAAGACTCTCGCAAGATAGGAAAACAGCTCACTGCCACCACCCATTTAATACGTATGGGAACGTTAGTGTAATGGTTGTGAGGTGATAGTGTAAAGGAAGAGTGTAAGGAACGGAAAGATAGGGAGTGTATGTGTGTGTGTGTGTGAGAGAGAGAGAAAGGTGTGTACATGTAGTGTGCGAGAGTACGGTAGACGTGTCTAAGCCGAGAGGAGACGTGTGCGGGGGAAGATCTCCCGGACGCAGATTGGTCCCGCGATGCTTATGCGCATGATGACACTAGTCTAATCATTTCTTCCTTTTACAACCCTTGTCTCACCCATTGACTACAGTACTTGCGAGGGGTCTCTAAACAATCTTAAAATATTATTAATTTATTAAAACTTAAAAACATAAGAACATTAAGAAATAAAACAAACGGATTTGAACATAAAAGCAGACGAACTTGAACATAAAACACTAAAACTAGAACACTGACATAAAACACTAAAAATGAACGAAAACACAAGCGTAAAACACACTAAAACACAAACGTAAAACACACTAAAACACAAACGTAAAACACACTAAAACACAAACGTAAAACACAAACACTGGTAAAACAAAAAACAAATAAAACGCGTAAATGCAAGGACATTAAAATACTTTTGAGGCACCGGGTCTTATTATATCACTGAGCTTTACTAAAAAATCACGAATGTCTCCTGATACCTTAACCGATAACTCCCACGACCACTTAGCTCTCGAGAAAGCCCATTCCGGGGTTCCTCACCAACGTCTGGCTCCTCCTGTGACCCAAGGAGCAATCCCCTAATTTTTGCCTCTTCTGTTCCTCTTTAACTTTGTGGCGCGAAAGAGTAATTGAGGAGTTGAATCTCTAAAGTTATTACTTTAATATCTTTAAAAACACCAAAAGAAAACTAAAATTAATAAAATAAATACTTAAAAGGATCACAAAAGAACTAAAATAATAGATAGTGAATTAATTAAAAGATAAAATATGTGATCATTCCTCGTTCACTTTTTCTGCCACTTATGTATAATGGTTCCTTGCATTTAGGTGGAACAATAAAAACACATTTAAAAAGAATGTTTAAAACAATAAAACAGACAAAACAATAAAACAATAAAAGAAAGGAGGAGTGGTGGCGCTTTCCTTCCCTTGTGCCCCGTTTTCTATGCAGGTGGGTAGCCTCGGGGCGAATTCACGGCATCCTCACCCCGCGGAGATAAAAACACTGCTGTTATTGCCCTTCCGATATATTTTCAGATTTCCTTTTGTTGCCTGTGGGAGAGTGATAATGAGAGGGGGTTTTGATGACATTTGCGTCGTGGTCACGGCAAAAACACGTGATTCACGACAACTCCTCCCCCTACAAGCGCGGCAACTCAGGGTTGGCGTGCTACGGACTGCAAAACAGCTGCTCCTGCGGCATTTTTGATGCTGGAATAAGGGCATTGACGAGGCGTTCAGCTTACCAGGCACAACCAGGACTTAGACTGCGAAAAGGAGAGAATTATCTTAATAAGGTTTTACACAGAATTGATTCATGTAATTTAGTGAAGCAAAGCGAAAAGACCATATGGTGCACACAACCTGATGACTGACTCCCCATAGTAAACAGAACTCACGACCGTGCCTGGAGTGCATACTACTCATCCTCGTCGGTGTCCGATCCTCCTCGTTGTGCTAGTCCAGAGGGACCAGGTACAGCAAGGTCTTCATAGTCTTCTCCCTCGTCATGGTCATTTTCGTGATCGTCAGCGGGTTCGTCTGGATCCTGCGTCTCATCCCTCGGTGCTTCCGGGAATTCGAACTCCTCTCGTGGGACATATCCTTCTCAGCTGATTAATATGGCACTTCAGCTCCTTACCAGGTGTGTAGGGGTCCTGTACGACGTAATTTACTGGCCCCACCTTCTTCAAGACACGGACAGGCCTGCTCCATCGTGGCGCCAGCGCTGCGACACGGTGCGGGCGTCTCGGGCGTATGATGCGCACCAGCACGAGGTCTCCGACCTCGGGACTGAATCTCCGTCTCACTTTCCTATTATAGTCTCGAGCCCATCTCTCCCTCGAATTTCTCGTGGATTCTACCGCAGCTTCGCGGGCCTCACGTAGTCTCACACGCAGCATCCTCGCGGCATCCTCATCTAGGTCCTGGTAGTTTGTTAAGATGGCTGGAAAATAACTGTCCCGTCCGGTTAATAGATAAAGAGGAGTTTGATTTACACTCCTGTGTATGGCAGTATTGAGTGCAAGACGTACGTGCGGTATCAGTTTGTCCCAGTCCTGTGGGTGCTGTCCTATGATCATGGCCAGAGAGTCTTTCACGACTCTGTTTACTCTCTCCACCATACCATTTGCCTGAGGGTGATAACTCGTGGTATGCATAGTTTTCACCTTTAAGATTTCACACACCTGTTTAAAGAGATTATTCACAAATTCACCCCCATTGTCCGTAAGTATCGCCCTTGGAGGACCAAACAAAGTAAAATAATGGTCGACAAATGCGTCAGCCACCGACTCTGCACCCTTATCGACTAATGGTACCATCTGCAAAAACCTCGAGAAATGATCAACTATGACTAATACATATCGATGACCTCTAGCAGAAGGAACCATGTCAATCAGATCAGCCGACACTCGCTCGAGAGGCTGAAACACATCCGGCATGGATGCGAGAGGAGCTTGCCTGGAAACCAAACCTTTCCTCCTCTGACATTCATTGCATGTTTGCACAAACTTCCGCACCTCTGACAACATCTGAGGGAAATAGTAGCGATCTCTGAGCCTACAGTAGGTACGAAAAATACCAGGATGGGCAGTCTATCACACATGAGATATTCAAGAACCTTGTTTCGCAATGACCTTGGAATTACGAGTTGTTGAATGACTCGCTCTGGAAGAACACGATTGTGGTATAGAAGATCGTCTCGTAACTCAAACTCATCAAGAGGAAGTGGGATTTTCCTCCTTGGGATTCGCCTCTCCTTCAAATAATCTATGACATCCCTCCACAACGGATCATTGTTCTGAGCCTCTGCTACTTGCTGTGGATCGAAATCAGCATCTATTGCAACAACCTTTCTACTTAGCAAATCTGGGAGATGATGTGAAGCTCCCGGCTTGTATTTTATAACGTAATTATAAAATGACAGCTCATGACTCCACCTGGTCATTCTAATAGATTTGGTGGGCTGTCTGAAAACGTGAATTAAGGGACGATGGTCGGTGTAGATTATGAAAGAGCGACCATACAGATAAGCATTGTAATTGCGTACCGATTCGACCACCGCTAATGCTTCTAAGTCGATAATCGGAAAGTTACGTTCTGAATCTCTTAATTTTCTCGAGTGATAAGCGACTGCTTGTGGAATGCCTTCTTCATTCCTCTGCATAAGGCATGACCCTATCGCAATGCCAGATGCATCCGAATGTACTTCAAAGGGTTTGTTAAAATCAGGCTTACGTAATATTGGAGCCGTAACTAATCTATCTTTGAGTTGCTCAAAGGCTGCTTGTTGCTCTTTACCCCAAACGAATTTCTCGTTTTTCCTCAGTAGCTTGGTCAACGGTGCCGCCAACGTGGCATAATTTGGCACGTGTCGACGGAAGAAACCTGTGGCACCCAAGAATTGTCGTATCTGCCGAGCCGTACGCGGAGGCTGCATCTTCGAGATGGCCTCGACTTTCCCCGGGTCCGGTGAGATGCCTTTGGGGTAACTAAAAATCCAAGAAATTTAAAAGAATTGGTGGCAAACTGGCACTTCGCAACATTAAGCCTAAACCCAGCCCGTTCTAGCAGATCGAGCACTTCATCGAGATGATCAAGATGGTCTTCAAACGATCTCGAGTACACAACCACATCATCTAAGTAAGCGAGAGCGTGCTTCCCCAAAGCTGGACTGAGTATAGCATTGATAGCTCTCTGAAAAGTCGAAGGGGCGGTTGCTAAACCGAACGGCATTCTACGGAACTGGAACAAGCGAAAACCGTCGCTAAAGGCGGTTTTCGGCCTATCCTTTGAGTCTACCTCAATAGTCCAATAAGCGGACTTAGCATCCAAGGCAGTAAACCATTTTGTCCCTGATAATTCATCTATAGCCTGATCCAATCTTGGCATTGGATAAGCATCCGCTACCGTTACGCGATTTAATTGCCGATAGTCCACACAAAATCTAATTCCCCCATCTTCTTTCTTACCAGTACGACAGGAGATAACCATGGAGACGTAGAGGATTCTATCACCCCATCTAACAGCATCTTATCACATTCCTCTCTTATATTTGCACGCGCGCTTTCCGGCAATCTCCACTGGCGAGTGCGAATCGGCTGCGTATCTGTGGTAGGGATAGTATGTTTAATATTTGGAATCTTTCCTAGCGGTGCTGACTCCTCAAATAATATAGAATGATTCCTTAATACTGAGAGTAACTGATCTCGTCTGACAGATCCGAGATGCTCAAGACTTGCCTTATCGATGAAAGACTCATCACCTGAAGGAGTGACAATCGGTAGTACATCCGCACTAATGGATGGAAAAACATCAAAATCCTCAGCATCATACCCAAAATCAGCAACACCGAAATGGTTATCAAAGTGGTCGGTAAAATCCTCAAACGGTGTGCTTCCCTCACGAGGAGAGCCTGCAAAACAGTAAAATCTAAATCATTAAAACAATTATCAAAACCACCACCATCAATAAAATCAAAATTAGAACCATTAAAATCATCACTACAGTAAAATTCATCAAAATCATCAACACTACTAAAACAATTAAAATCGTTAACACAATTAACACGATTACCCTGCGCAGATAAACCATCAGAACGATCATTGCACAGACTCTTGTGGGACTCGAAAATCTCATCAGTTAACTCCATCTGTGCAACTGGCGACCCTTGCTGCAAAATGACAGGCTTGTTGCGGTCGTTCACGACCCAAATCTTAACCCTTTCTCCGCTCACGTTAACCAAACTACGCGGTATCAGAACCTGCGCGGTCAACCCTGTTACCATGGCAACCATCGTACCTGCCTCGTTTGACACGAGTCCCGAAATGAACTTCCCTGTTTTCGGAGGGCAAACAACCGTCTCCAGACAAAGTATAGGCGTAGTACCATCAGAACTAGCATCTGACATTGGCATACGACGCATCGACAACACCTTGATTGCCAATGATGGACAATCACTATAGCTTAACTTAAATCTTACACCATTCAATGTTACATAATTCCGCATGGGAGAGTGATACGCCACCAATCGAAAGTTAAACCGGCGTAGGAAGTCCATCCCAAGCAATACATCTCCGGGAAAGGTTACATCCTGGGATACTATGTCAACAGTATGATTACAGGTGATCGCCTCGCTTAGTCGAAAGAGTAAGTTACATTTTGCAAGGTACGAAAGGAGTGGCCTGAGGCTCCTCGTAACGTACGGGAGGAAGGAAGAAATGAACGTAGACTTAGCTTTTCTTTCATGGACTCTTTGATTAGAGTTACCTCGGAGCCTGTATCAATAAAACAGGTGCACAAAACCCCATTAATCTGAATCATCATCAAAGGTCTACCAGTCTTAATCTTATCATGACAGGTGCAGTTTCTTGTTGCTGCGCCCCCACATAGACATCATTAATTGCGCGTTCCCGAGGGATTCGCCGCGCGAGAAGCCGAGAACGGTCGCGTCCCGCGGGCCTCTTGAAAGGGACAGTTTCGCATTAAATGACCTGTCCGGTTACACGAGTAGCAGCGGAGTAGATCATTTGACCCCTGAACTGGTCTTTGCCTCCCCCTACAATCTTTAGTGTCATGGGTATGTGAATTATGATACGAACAAAATGGCGACTTATGAACGCGTGGCGACATTGC
>NW_020869448.1:30000-50000 GCF_003789085.1 Penaeus vannamei
CAGTTGACACTGTTTATTGTCATGGGGCGCGGGCAGTCATAGACTAGTGACGTCACAAAAAACGAATCATTTCCAGAAAAAAATTACAAATAAAATCTAATTTAATCAGAATACATGATAAAACATAAGATACTAAAACATACACATAAAAACAAACTAAAACACCATAAGAATACCAAATAAGAAAAATATACGTACATCAATAAAAATCAAACTAAAACATACATAAAGACAAGAAAGACTCCAGTAATAAATAAAAATACAAGGGAATGATATAAAACGACAAGATAAGTATTTAAAACTAATGACAGAAGAGTTAAAATAAAACTTTTAAAAAATGACTTGGCAGAAAATGACGTGTCATGTCACTGACACCGCGAAATAAGTTAATTCACTACAAAACTGAAATTAGGGCTCAAGGATAAAACGAGAATCTTAAAACACAAAATAAATATATCAAACAAAAAAAAAGAACTAGTAAAAATTAACAAGTGGTAATTAAAACAATTAAAGGCGGGCAACAGAAAACGGGCACAGGGGTGACTAATGCAGTCCCACGCAGGGGAAATTTTTCACCTGGCGAAACCTTTCGAAAGGTTTCGCATCTTAAGGGGACCTTCTGGTGATTTTTCGGCGATTTTCGCCCCTCTTGCCGAAATTGACTTTAATGCATTTTCAAGGAGTTTCTAGGCCCCCGGTTCTCCCCTGATAATTTCAAGGCCCGACCGTTATTTTTTAGGTGGTAGCAGCGATTTTCGATGTCGACCGAAATATTATTTTTTGATGTTACCTTAGAAAATCGGCAATTGTGACGCAATGATTAGAGATAATAAAAATATGAGGTTATTTTCTGAAAGCTTATCAAATTTCACATAAAATGAGACCAACCTTCTTTTTTCGGAATGATTTAAAAAATCCGGCAAGCGTCCAAAAAACGACAATGAAGAAATTTTCCATATAAATAACTAAACATATGTTTTTCATATGGTGTATTTTCTTTTCTTTATGTTTTCATCATACATAGTTACTTTGATCTATGAGCAAAACATTTCGAAAATGCAAACCTCCCCCCCCCACCCATGGGGGTAGTTTTGCCAAATATTCAGGATCACCACCAAAATTTTATGGAATATTTATTAGGCTAAGACAAACCTCAGGTTAAAATTTTATTCAAATCTGTTAATAACTTTTCGAGTTAGAAAAAAATTCCTGGATCCAAACCATGGTCCGCATCACCAAACTGCAATAGGCGTCCAAGTTAGGTTAAAACTCACCTTTGGTTAAAATCTCGGTAATTTTCTATATTATGACCCCCAACCCCCGCCGAGGAAACGAAACCTCCACCACGTATTCACGGCAGGATAGAGCGCACACGAACTAGATGCAGTGCCGATAACCTACAATAACCTAGGATTTTTAAGGTACTAACCTGATCGAGTAATGCCACTAATTAGTAGGGAGGGTGCTCCTTAGCCACAGAATGTTAAGGAGGCAGGGTGCGTCCGGCAGGAGGTCCTAGGCCGGAGGATACAGCTTTCTCCCGACGGAGGAGGCCGTGGCGGAAGCACATCTCTAGCATTTTTTCCTGGCTAGTTGCAATTTCGCGCAGGAAATCCGTCTCCAAATACGAGCACCCTCCACACTCGGCCATCGCGGCGGCTATGACTGCCTTCTGAACGCGACGGTTATTTCGGTTAGGAATACGAATGTCGTTATTCCAGAGGAAGGGAAAATCGACCTTGAGGCCATCGGTGTAACATCGAAAGAGGCGCAAAACCCGCCTACGAGGGCGGGCCACCCTGTTCATCCTGATTTTACTACAATCATCTATCTACAATGCTGACTATGCCAAGGTTAATATGCTGATTTAGTGGGAATCTTACGAGGTAATTGTAATATTACGACCGCCGGTCCGACATCGACGATGATTATGTAACGCTCTAGCCTGCCGGGAATACGTGGTGGAGGTTTTGTTTACTCGGCGGGGGTTGGGGGACGGTAGCCCCCCGAAAGGGGGGTCACAGGGGGCACAGCCCCCTGCAATGAAAAGTTATGTGAATAACCATGGTTATTTTCACTGTGCGTTATATTATTAGTGTTATTTAACCCCGCATTTTCCCTGGAACCTTTCATGCCCTCCCCTGCTATTGGGGCCAAGTTTGTCGCTAACGGGGGGGTTTCCGCACAATAGAACCTATATATTTGCAATGTGGAGAGTGAGAGGAATCCAACGAAACGAAAATCGTCGATATCGGTTATGCGGACGTAATATAGAAAATTACCAAAATCTCGTTAAAGTGTTCATAACTTTTAGAAATATTAGAAAACACAAACTAACAAAAAAATAACAAATAAACGATCAACAAACAAACAAAGAAACAAACGGAAGTAACAATATAAATAAACAAAAGGTCATAGGGTACACGAAAATTATCTATATGTGCTCATATACCTTATATACATACTTTCACATCGCCATGTAATCGTTTTTCGTCTTTCCACGGGGTCTGAGAGTGAAATTTGGCTACGTGACCCCGTAGAGTTATTCCGCAGATTTAAAAAGACGATTTTCATGGTCCAGGACGGCCCGGCCACACGGGGAAAAGTATGCGTTTGTTACCCGTCCGACTGGAGATAAGTTATTCTTTCGACAAATATTATCGTTGTAAAACCCTATTAGAGCATCAATAATAGGTAAATGATAGATAATTATATCAAATACAAGTATTCTGTACATGATTTGTCATGTAAAATGTAAACATAAAAGGAATAAGATCGCGATTTTTAGGTCCGTCATATTTTTACGCATAGCACACGTATATTCGGTCCGATTTTAAAGTATTATGGCTCATTTTGTAGCTGAATAATAGTTCTATTACATACTGCCATGAGGATTTGCAATATTTTCATGTGGTTCTTGTAAAAGTGACATATGTTTTCAAAATCTCCTATTAGGGTGTTAAAATAGTCACCTTCGGAAAATATTCACCAAGAATAAAGTAAGGTCAACTTCTGCATATAATAGTAGAAAGATAGTTCTATTTAAACGTGAAATCAGAATTCAAAATCTCCTATTAGGGTGTTAAAATAGTCACCTTCGGAAAATATTCACCAAGAATAAAGTAAGGTCAACTTCTGCATATAATAGTAGAAAGATAGTTCTATTTAAACGTGAAATCAGAATGGCTGTATGATTTTTTTTTGGATTTTTGAGAAATTTTTAAAATTGTCAATGTAGGCCTATAGACCCCCAGATCACTGCCACCACTCCGCACTATACGTAAGATTTTGAGAAACCGTTACGTGCTGGCAATGTCCGCAAGACTTCGGAACGCAGGTAGATGATAGAGGATTATGGTGTAGGAAGATTAATCTTATGCCTTGTTTTGTTGATATCAAGATAGCCTTGGAAAGATGAAGAAACATAAAATGCCGATATCTCAGAACTCCACCTTTAGGGGTGGGTCAAAGGATTCCAGGCACACCATATGTCCAAAATTAACATATGGCTATATATATATATTTGTATAAATATGAACTCCCTACCAGCACTCACCGCCCACAGCATCACACACACATCCAAATAGCCATTCCATTTCTATCACAGCTCTCCTACACCCTTTCCCCTTCTCCTCCTCTTCTCTTCCTCCCACTTCTTCCCTCCCTCCCTGCCTCCTTGCTTCCCTCCCTGCCTCCTCCCTGCCTGCCTCTCCCCTCCCCCTTCCTCCCCCTCTCCCTGACTGCCTCACCCCTCCCCCTTCCTCCCTCTCTCCCTGACTGCCTCTCCCCTCCCCCTTCCTTCGCCTACGAGGGCGGGCCACCCTGTTCATCCTGATTTTACTACAATCATCTATATACAATGCTGACTATGCCAAGGTTAATATGCTGATTTAGTGGGAATCTTACGAGGTAATTGTAATATTACGCCCGCCGGTCCGACATCGACGATGATTATGTAACGCTCTAGCCTGCCGGGAATACGTGGTGGAGGTTTTGTTTACTCGGCGGGGGTTGGGAGGATTTGCAATATTTTCATGTGGTTCTTGTAAAAGTGACATATGTTTTCAAAATCTCCTATTAGGGTGTTAAAATAGTCACCTTCGGAAAATATTCACCAAGAATAAAGTAAGGTCAACTTCTGCATATAATAGTAGAAAGATAGTTCTATTTAAACGTGAAATCTGAATGGCTGTATGATTTTTTTTTGGATTTTTGAGAAATTTTTAAAATTGTCAATGTAGGCCTATAGACCCCAGATCACTGCCACCACTCCGCACTATAAGTAAGATTTTGAGAAACCGTTACGTGCTGGCAATGTCCGCAAGACTTCGGAATGCAGGTAGATGATAGAGGATTATGGTGTAGGAAGATTAATCTTATGCCTTGTTTTGTTGATATCAAGATAGCCTTGGAAAGATGAAGAAACATAAAATGCCGATATCTCAGAACTCCACCTTTAGGGGTGGGTCAAAGGATTCCAGGCACACCATATGTCCAAAATTAACATATGGCTCATTTTGTAGAAAAATAAAATATCTGCAACTTGATCGAGAGCGTTTTTGCAGTTTTTGCCTGTACTTCTTGTAAAAGTGGTCAATGTAAGAAAATTTTTACCTTATCTTACATTGACCACTTTTACAAGACGTAACACTAATAATATAACGCACAGTGAAAATAACCATGGTTATTCACATAACTTTTCATTGCAGGGGGCTGTGCCCCCTGCGACCCCCCTTTCGAGGGGTTGCCGCCCCCAACCCCCGCTGAGTAAACAAAACCTCCACCACGTATTCCCGGCAGGCTAGAGCGTTACACAATCATCGTCGATGTCGGACCGGCGGGCGTAATATTACAATTACCTCGTAAGATTCCCACTAAATCAGCATATTAACCTTGCATAGTCAGCAATGTATATAGACGATTGTAGTAAAGTCAGGATGAACAGGGTGGCCCGCCCTCGTAGGCGGGTTTTGCGCCTCTTTCGATGTTACACCGATGGCCTCAAGGTCGATTTTCCCTTCCTCTGGAATAACGACATTCGTATTCCTAACCGAAATAACCGTCGCGTTCAGAAGGCAGTCATAGCCGCCGCGATGGCCGAGTGTGGAGGGTGCTCGTATTTGGAGACGGATTTCCTGCGCGAAATTGCAACTAGCCAGGAAAAAATGCTAGAGATGTGCTTCCGCCACAGCCGCCTCCGTCGGGAAAAAGCTGTATCCTCCGGCCTAGGACCTCCTGCCGGACGCACCCTGCCTCCTTAACATTCTGTGGCTAAGGAGCACCCTCCCTACTAATTAGTGGCATTAATCAATCAGGTTAGTACCTTAAAAATCCTAGGTTATTGTAGGTTATCGGCACTGCATCTAGTTTGTGTGCGCTCTATCCTGCCGTGAATACGTGGTGGAGGTTTCGTTTCCTCGGCGGGGGTTGGGAGGCATAATATAGAAAATTACCGAGATTTTAACCAAAGGTGAGTTTTAACCTAACTTGGACGCCTATTGCAGTTTGGTGATGCAGACCATGGTTTGGATCCAGGAATTTTTTTTTCTAACTCGAAAAGTTATTAACAGATTTGAATAAAATTTTAACCTGAGGTTTGTCTTAGCCTAATAAATATTCCATAAAATTTTGGTGGTGATCCTGAATATTTGGCAAAACTACCCCCCATGGGTGGGGGGGGAGGTTTGCATTTTCGAAATGTTTTGCTCATAGATCAAAGTAACTATGTATGATGAAAACATAAAGAAAAGAAAATACACCATATGAAAAACATATGTTTAGTTATTTATAAGGAAAATTTCTTCATTGTCGTTTTTTGGACGCTTGCCGGATTTTTTAAATTATTCCGAAAAAAGAAGGTTGGTCTCATTTTATGTGAAATTTGATAAGTTTTCAGAAAATAACCTCATATTTTTATTATCTCTAATCATTGCGTCACAATTGCCGATTTTCAAAGGTAACATCAAAAAAATAATATTTCGGTCGACATCGAAAATCGCTGCTACCACCTAAAAAAACGGTCGGGCCTTGAAATTTTCAGGGGAGAACCGGGGGCCTAGAAACTCCTTGAAAATGCTTTAAAGTCAATTTCGGCAAGAGGGGCGAAAATCGCCGAAAAATCACCAGAAGGTCCCCTTAAGATGCGAAACCTTTCGAAAGGTTTTAAAAGAATTTCTGTCTCATACATCAACATCATCCCTTGATCGTTCGGTCTCCCTCCGACCGGTTTTCTCTCCGGCTTGTAGACACAAACACTATTTATTCAATGATAACTTGGGTTACACTTCCCCACTGCTGCCTACACAGGCCTTACCAAATGCACGTTTCATCCTCGCAACGCACTTCCGTAAATCACACGTAATACATCATTCCTAAACGAAATCCCGTCCGGCGACAAGGGAACGCACCATGGCGGACAGGGAGAGCTCGACGGCGCCAGCGAGGAACCTGAACACCCAGATGACAAGCGAAGCGCTCATTAGATCATCTTTAACACAACTCCTACTCTTCCTACCATCATATGATATACTTTTAACTACTCAAGATGTCCTAATTCATAGTATTTACTCCCCAAACTAGCAATAATTCAGAACTCAAGACAACATCACCTGAACACCCGATGACAAGCGAAGCACTGGTTCGCTTTGTCTCGCAACGCTCCTCCCCTTGATCAGCTCAACCTAAAAACTACGTTCCCAGCAAGCGTCATTGCTCTCTCTCCTGTCTCATTTAACACAAAAATAATTTACAATATTATATCTTGTTTAATAAATGGCAACTGATCAAATCATATATGAAAAAAACTTATACATTATTAATAGATATGTAAGAAGCTCTGATTTTATTACGAAGTGGTTTCATGTACTTACATGATTTTGCCGCCAAATTCAAAATATTAGATTTCCCATTTAACATTAAGAATTACTCAAACTGTCACAATAAGAGTTCATAAGATCTCTACATCCTTCACAAATCAAGACTCCTTCATTCATGTATATTTTCATCATACTTATTTGACATACACACACATACACACACACACACACACACACACACACACACACACACACACACACACACACACACACACACACACACACACACATATATATACATATATATAATATATATATATATATATATATATATATATATATATATATATATGTACGTATATATACCATATATACATATGTATATGCATATATATATATGTATATATATAAATATATATATATAATATATATATATATATATATATATATATATATATATATATATATATATATATATATATATATATATATATATATATATATATATATATACATATGTTTACATATATTTATAGGCAGATAGATTTAGAAATATATATATATATATATATATATATATATATATATATATATATATATATATATATATATATATATATATATATATATTTGTATAAATATGAACTCCCTACCAGCACTCACCGCCCACAGCATCACACACACATCCAAATAGCCATTCCATTTCTATCACAGCTCTCCTACACCCCTTCCCCTTCTCCTCCTCTTCTCTTCCTCCCACTTCTTCCCTCCCTCCCTGCCTCCTTGCTTCCCTCCCTGCCTCTCCCTCCCCCTTCCTCCCCCTCTCCCTGACTGCCTCACCCCTCCCCCTTCCTCCCTCTCTCCCTGACTGCCTCTCCCCTCCCCCTTCCTTCGCCTACGAGGGCGGGCCACCCTGTTCATCCTGATTTTACTACAATCATCTATATACAATGCTGACTATGCCAAGGTTAATATGCTGATTTAGTGGGAATCTTACGAGGTAATTGTAATATTACGCCCGCCGGTCCGACATCGACGATGATTATGTAACGCTCTAGCCTGCCGGGAATACGTGGTGGAGGTTTTGTTTACTCGGCGGGGGTTGGGGGACGGTAGCCCCCGAAAGGGGGGTCACAGGGGGCACAGCCCCCTGCAATGAAAAGTTATGTGAATAACCATGGTTATTTTCACTGTGCGTTATATTATTAGTGTTATTTAACCCCGCATTTTCCCTGGAACCTTTCATGCCCTCCCCTGCTATCGGGGCCAAGTTTGTCGCTAACGGGGGGGTTTCCGCACAATAGAACCTATATATTTGCAATGTGGAGAGTGAGAGGAATCCAACGAAACGAAAATCGTCGATATCGGTTATGCGGACGTAATATAGAAAATTACCAAAATCTCGTTAAAATGCGTTCATAACTTTTAGAAATATTAGAAAACACAAACTAACAAACAAAAAAATAACAAATAAACGATCAACAAACAAACAAAGAAACAAACGGAAGTAACAATATAAATAAACAAAAGGTCATAGGGTACACGAAAATTATCTATATGTGCTCATATACCTTATATACATACTTTCACATCGCCATGTAATCGTTTTTCGTCTTTCCACGGGGTCTGAGAGTGAAATTTGGCTACGTGACCCCGTAGAGTTATTCCGCAGATTTAAAAAGACGATTTTCATGGTCCAGGACGGCCCGGCCACACGGGGAAAAGTATGCGTTTGTTACCCGTCCGACTGGAGAAAGTTATTCTTTCGACAAATATTATCGTTGTAAAACCCTATTAGAGCATCAATAATAGGTAAATGATAGATAATTATATCAAATACAAGTATTCTGTACATGATTTGTCATGTAAAATGTAAACATAATAAAAGGAATAAGATCGCGATTTTTAGGTCCGTCATATTTTTACGCATAGCACACGTATATTCGGTCCGATTTTAAAGTATTATGGCTCATTTTGTAGCTGAATAATAGTTCTATTACATACTGCCATGAGGATTTGCAATATTTTCATGTGGTTCTTGTAAAAGTGACATATGTTTTCAAAATCTCCTATTAGGGTGTTAAAATAGTCACCTTCGGAAAATATTCACCAAGAATAAAGTAAGGTCAACTTCTGCATATAATAGTAGAAAGATAGTTCTATTTAAACGTGAAATCAGAATGGCTGTATGATTTTTTTTTGGATTTTTGAGAAATTTTAAAATTGTCAATGTAGGCCTATAGACCCCCAGATCACTGCCACCACTCCGCACTATACGTAAGATTTTGAGAAACCGTTACGTGCTGGCAATGTCCGCAAGACTTCGGAATGCAGGTAGATGATAGAGGATTATGGTGTAGGAAGATTAATCTTATGCCTTGTTTTGTTGATATCAAGATAGCCTTGGAAAGATGAAGAAACATAAAATGCCGATATCTCAGAACTCCACCTTTAGGGGTGGGTCAAAGGATTCCAGGCACACCATATGTCCAAAATTAACATATGGCTCATTTTGTAGAAAAATAAAATATCTGCAACTTGATCGAGAGCGTTTTGCAGTTTTTGCCTGTACTTCTTGTAAAAGTGGTCAATGTAAGAAAATTTTTACCTTATCTTACATTGACCACTTTTACAAGAAGTAACACTAATAATAACGCACAGTGAAAATAACCATGGTTATTCACATAACTTTTCATTGCAGGGGGCTGTGCCCCCTGCGACCCCCCTTTCGAGGGGTTGCCGCCCCCAACCCCCGCCGAGTAAACAAAACCTCCACCACGTATTCCCGGCAGGCTAGAGCGTTACACAATCATCGTCGATGTCGGACCGGCGGGCGTAATATTACAATTACCTCGTAAGATTCCCACTAAATCAGCATATTAACCTTGGCATAGTCAGCAATGTATATAGACGATTGTAGTAAAGTCAGGATGAACAGGGTGGCCCGCCCTCGTAGGCGGGTTTTGCGCCTCTTTCGATGTTACACCGATGGCCTCAAGGTCGATTTTCCCTTCTCTGGAATAACGACATTCGTATTCCTAACCGAAATAACCGTCGCGTTCAGAAGGCAGTCATAGCCGCCGCGATGGCCGAGTGTGGAGGGTGCTCGTATTTGGAGACGGATTTCCTGCGCGAAATTGCAACTAGCCAGGAAAAAATGCTAGAGATGTGCTTCCGCCACAGCCGCCTCCGTCGGGAAAAAGCTGTATCCTCCGGCCTAGGACCTCCTGCCGGACGCACCCTGCCTCCTTAACATTCTGTGGCTAAGGAGCACCCTCCCTACTAATTAGTGGCATTAATCAATCAGGTTAGTACCTTAAAAATCCTAGGTTATTGTAGGTTATCGGCACTGCATCTAGTTCGTGTGCGCTCTATCCTGCCGTGAATACGTGGTGGAGGTTTCGTTTCCTCGGCGGGGGTTGGGAGGCATAATATAGAAAATTACCGAGATTTTAACCAAAGGTGAGTTTTAACCTAACTTGGACGCCTATTGCAGTTTGGTGATGCAGACCATGGTTTGGATCCAGGAATTTTTTTTTCTAACTCGAAAAGTTATTAACAGATTTGAATAAAATTTTAACCTGAGGTTTGTCTTAGCCTAATAAATATTCCATAAAATTTTGGTGGTGATCCTGAATATTTGGCAAAACTACCCCCATGGGTGGGGGGGGGAGGTTTGCATTTTCGAAATGTTTTGCTCATAGATCAAAGTAACTATGTATGATGAAAACATAAAGAAAAGAAAATACACCATATGAAAAACATATGTTTAGTTATTTATAAGGAAAATTTCTTCATTGTCGTTTTTTGGACGCTTGCCGGATTTTTTAAATTATTCCGAAAAAAGAAGGTTGGTCTCATTTTATGTGAAATTTGATAAGTTTTCAGAAAATAACCTCATATTTTTATTATCTCTAATCATTGCGTCACAATTGCCGATTTTCAAAGGTAACATCAAAAAAATAATATTTCGGTCGACATCGAAAATCGCTGCTACCACCTAAAAAAACGGTCGGGCCTTGAAATTTTCAGGGGAGAACCGGGGGCCTAGAAACTCCTTGAAAATGCTTTAAAGTCAATTTCGGCAAGAGGGGCGAAAATCGCCGAAAAATCACCAGAAGGTCCCCTTAAGATGCGAAACCTTTCGAAAGGTTTTAAAAGAATTTCTGTCTCATACATCAACATCATCCCTTGATCGTTCGGTCTCCCTCCGACCGGTTTTCTCTCCGGCTTGTAGACACAAACACTATTTATTCAATGATAACTTGGGTTACACTTCCCCACTGCTGCCTACACAGGCCTTACCAAATGCACGTTTCATCCTCGCAACGCACTTCCGTAAATCACACGTAATACATCATTCCTAAACGAAATCCCGTCCGGCGACAAGGGAACGCACCATGGCGGACAGGGAGAGCTCGACGGCGCCAGCGAGGAACCTGAACACCCAGATGACAAGCGAAGCGCTCATTAGATCATCTTTAAACACAACTCCTACTCTTCCTACCATCATATGATATACTTTTAACTACTCAAGATGTCCTAATTCATAGTATTTACTCCCCAAACTAGCAATAATTCAGAACTCAAGACAACATCACCTGAACACCCCGATGACAAGCGAAGCACTGGTTCGCTTTGTCTCGCAACGCTCCTCCCCTTGATCAGCTCAACCTAAAAACTACGTTCCCAGCAAGCGTCATTGCTCTCTCTCCTGTCTCATTTAACACAAAAATAATTTACAATATTATATCTTGTTTAATAAATGGCAACTGATCAAATCATATATGAAAAAAATCTTATACATTATTAATAGATATGTAAGAAGCTCTGATTTTATTACGAAGTGGTTTCATGTACTTACATGATTTTGCCGCCAAATTCAAAATATTAGATTTCCCATTTAACATTAAGAATTACTCAAACTGTCACAATAAGAGTTCATAAGATCTCTACATCCTTCACAAATCAAGACTCCTTCATTCATGTATATTTTCATCATACTTATTTGACATACACACACACACACACACACACACACACACACACACACACACACACACACACACACACACACACACACACACACACACACATATATATACATATATATACATATATATATATATATATATATATATATATATATATATATATATATAGTACGTATATATACACATATACATATGTATATGCATATATATAATGTATATATATATAATATATATATATACATATACATATATATATATATATATATATATATATATATATATATATATATATATATATATATATATGTATATATATATATATATATATATATATATATATATATATATATATATATATATATATATATATATATATATATATATATACATATGTTTACATATATTTATAGCAGATAGATTTAGAAATATATATATATATATATATATATATATATATATATATATATATATATATATATATATATATATATATATATATATATATATTTGTATAAATATGAACTCCCTACCAGCACTCACCGCCCACAGCATCACACACACATCCAAATAGCCATTCCATTTCTATCACAGCTCTCCTACACCCCTTCCCTTCTCCTCCTCTTCTCCCTCCCACTTCTTCCCTCCCTCCCTGCCTCCTTGCTTCCCTCCCTGCCTCCCTGCCAGCCTCTCCCCTCCCCCTTCCTCCCCCTCTCCCTGACTGCCTCACCCCTCCCCCTTCCTCCCTCTCTCCCTGACTGCCTCTCCCCTCCCCTTCCTTCCCCTCTCCCTGCCTGCCTCTCCCCTCCCCCTTCCACTCCTTCCTCGCCTCTTTCCTCTCTCCCCTCCCTCTCTCCCCTCTCTTCTTTCTCCCTCTTTCCTCTCTCCACTTCCCTACCCTCTCCCCTCTCTCTCTTTCCTCTCTCCACTCCCCTCCCTCCCCTCTTTCCTGTCTCTACTCCCCTCACCTTTCCTCCCCTCTTTCCTCTTCCCACTCCTCTCTCTCCTCTCCTCCCTCTTTCCTATCTCCACTCCCCTCTCCCCTCTCCTCCCTCTCTTCTTCCCTCTACTCTCTCCCCTCTCCCCTCTCTCCACTCCCCTCCACCTCTCCCCTTTCTTCTCTCTCCACTCCCCTCTCTCCTCTCTCCCCTCTTTCCTCTCTCCCGTCTTTCCTCTCTCCTCTCTCCCCTTTTTCCTCTCTCCACTCCCCTCTCCCTCTCCCCTCTCTCCCCTATCTACTCCCCTCCTCCTCTTCCCTCTCTCCACTCCCCTCCCCCTCTCCCCTCACTCCTTTCTCCCCTATCTACTCCCCTCCTCCTCTTCCCTCTCTCCCTCTTTTCTCTCTCCATTCCCCTCTCTCTCCCCTCACTCCTTTCTCCCCTCTCTCCCCTATCTACTCCCCTCTCTCCATCCTCCCCTCTTTCCTCTCTCCACTCCCCTCTCTCCTCTCTCCCCTTTCCTCTCTCCACTCCCCTCCCCCTCTCCCCTCACTCTTTTCTCCCCTTTCTCCCCTATCTACTTCCCTCCTCCTCTTCCCTCTCTCCCCTCTTTCCTCTCTCTCCCTCTCCTCCCTCACTCCCCTCTTTCCTCTCTCCACTCCTCTCCCCTCTCTCCCTCTCTCCCCTATCTACTCCCCTCCTCCTCTTCCCTCTCTCCGCTCTCCCCTCTTTCCTCTCTCCACTCCCCTCACTCTTCTTCTCTCCACTCCCCTCCCCCTCACATCTGGCCGACGAGGACCCCAATGCCCATCGCCATATATCCAGTAACATGGTTGGTTTCGGTCCGCCTCGTTGGGGAGGGAGGGAGAGGGGAGGGGAGGGGAGGGAGGGGAAAAGGGGAGGGGGAGGGAACTTTTATAGGGAATCGCCTTGCAATATTGAAATCAAGAGGAGAAGGATAGCATGTTGCAAGTGAAGGACGTTGGGTTGGGGGAGAGGGTGGGGGAGGGTGTGTGTGGATATGAGAGGAGGAGGAGGGATTTTAGGAGGGGTTGAAGGAGGGGGGATTTTGGTGGATGGGGGTGAGGGGTGATTTGAGGGAGACTGTTTGTGTGTGTGTGTGCTTACGTGCGTGCTTGTAGGGGGGTATGTGTGTGTGTGTGTGTGTGTTTGTGTATACATCATTACTATTATCATCATTATGATCATTATTATCATTATTATTATCACTATTATCTTTATCATTTCTTTATCTTCAACATTATTAGTATTATTATCATCATGATTATCATTATCATTATCATTACTATTATGTTATTAGCAATTTTATCACTATTATTAGTATCATTGCTATAGTCGGTATTATCATTATTATTATTATTATTACTATCATTACTTTTATTATCATTATCATTATTGTGATCTAATCTAATCGAGAAATTGTCGCCTTTTTTCCGATGTTTGTTTGTATGTTTGTTTTTTGTTATTTCTACATTTCGTTTTGTTCTAATGCGAGTGCATGAGAAGACCTCAAATTGTAAAGAAATCGAACTCTCTCTCTCTCCCTCCCCCCCCCTCTCTCTTTCTCTCTCTCTCTCTCTCTCTCTCTCTCTCTCTCTCTCTCTCTCTCTCTCTCTCTCTCTCTCTCTCTCTCTCTCTCTCTCTCTCTCTCTCTCTCTCCCCCGGGACTCGCGGCTCTAGACCACATTGGAGTTCCTTTCGGTTGGAGGTTGTGTTTGTAATTATTTCAACCTGTGTTTAGAATTGGCATCGGGCAACACAACGCGTTGGATGGGAGGGGTCGGGTGCCATATTCTTTCTGCCATTGATCCTTATCGGAAAATTTCTTCCTTCGTGAAATTAGATATGCTACATCCTTCAAAGTTATTTCGGGACAGCGAGCTGCGATTCCAAATGCTCCTTCTTTTGGCATGATTCGCTTTTCAAGAAATAAGAGAAAAAATCGAGGTCTGCAGCCCGCCATTAACACAAAACGATCTTCCAAAGCATTATGACCCTTATAAACAGTTTGCTAGACGAGGTTAATCTAAAGAAATCATATGTAATCTACAAACATTCAGCGGAAATAGAGTTGTTGTTATTGTAAAATTGCCATTATTCCCTTCTTTACTTCCGTCTGGTTCCTCTTGTCGTTCCCTTTCTACGAACTTTAAATCAACAATTTTACAAATCTTAACGGAGGAGGCAGGTGACCCCCCCCCCCCTGGCTATCAATTGGCTCTATATTCCCAATGGATCCGACGCAGCCGGTCGCCGGCGAGAGAACCGGCGAGAATTGACCTTTTCCACCAGTTTCGTGATGGCCGAGATTCTCAGCCGTATGTCAGAGAAATTAGTGTGTGAAGTTTTCTTTTTCTGTTCCTTTTTTACCTCCGTGAAGGAGGTTATGTTCTTGGGTGCGTTGATTACTTTGTTGATTGGTTGGAGAGCAGAATAACTCGAAAAGCTATGAATTGTTTTTACCAGAGGTGTGCTTAACCTAAATTTTGATGCCATTAAACCTTGCTCTTTAGAGGAATTGCTTCAGAAGATCCAGGTTAATCTCGAGAGCAGCGCCTACGACATCCGTGTCCACAGGGCCACCGGCCGGAATTTCGGGAGAAGCACGGGGTCTTGATGACGTCACCAAAGGTGCCACACTTCCCTTGGTCTTACGCAGAATTCCAAATCGTTCTTTCTCCTGTTCCTTCGCTCTCTTTTTATCTCTTGCCCTCCCCCTCCCCCTTCTCCCTCCCCCTCCCCCTTCTCCCTCACCCTCCCTCTCCCTTCAGAAGACCAGCAGAAGGCTCCCGCTCCCCCTTACGGCAGAGCCTGCAATTAAGTGATACTTCCTCTCTTTCTAAAATCTTGGGATTGCCGTTTTCTCAACATCCAAATGGAACGATGCCTGGCCAGTAACACGCTTTACCAATATCACTGTGATAACACCGTGCTATTTATTCTTTCTGCGTTCTCCCTCCCGCGCCAGCCACTGGATCGCTCAGCGTTTAACCTCATCTGCAAGAGAATCACATCGTTTGCTGCAGTGCGCTCTGTAGACATTTGTAAATCAATAACAAAAAAAAAAAACAAAAAACAAAAAACGAGGATATATGCGAAAAATCTTGTATAATTCCTGCCTTATATTTCGATCTCAGTTGCATCAAACTAAAGACACGATATACGGTAAAAAATATATTTGGATAATCAGCTACATTTTAGGCTACATATTAGAGGCTTGTATCTCTATCTAAACTGACAAGTGTGTATTTATGTAAACACGCTTATCCATATGATAATTAGAAACAAAATACGCACAAGAAAAAGGTTGAATTTAGAATAAAAGCTGGTAATTCCGACCTTGGCAACATAACGTTAAGGATATGATAGATTAATTAATAATAAGAAGAAAAAATAATAGGCAATTATTTTTGTGTTATGTAGTGCAGACAATAAGGAGTAAATTATTTAATATGTTCACTAAATGTTATCCTTCCATTCATTTCATTTCATGTAACCGTTCACACCAAGCGAATCGAATCAGTTCAATTCATGGCGATTCAGATTCAATGATTGCTTGGTCCTTTTTTTCATGTCAGAGCCTTTCAGTATGACTTTATGAAGGTGAAAATAAAATAAAAGTGAGGTAAAAGAAACAGAAGGAGCGGTAATAGTGAAAAGAAATTGTTCGATTGAGTTTTTTCACGGAAATGCAATGATAACGGAAGTGCTAATGATAACAGTTATCTTCAAAATCGAATTGCATTGCACTGCATCTCGTTACAAGCGATGAATACAAGAACAATGCTGTTGTCATTAAAGAATGTTGTGTTTTGGCCGCCTTTTCTGGGATTTTTATTTATGAATGAATTCATTTGTTCTGTGAGAACCTTATGTGATGGCAACCGAACCCGATTTAGTTATGCGGCTTCCTTCTCTACCATCGGTGTGTCTTGCTGCCTCATTTAGTGCTCAGGGTTTAGCGTTACTTTTTATGCTAATGTGTACCTGGTTCATACATGCATTCGCACGTGCTTACAAATACGTACACAGACACACACAAACTCTCTCTCTCTCTCTTTCAATATTACGCATCACACACCTGCATGTACTCACACGGAAGTTCCTCAAATACCCCCTCCGACCGCTTGCCAGCGCCCCTCGGCCACGGTGGACGAGCGGGCAAAGGCGCCGGATTCGAACGCGCGGCCGCATATCCGAATCCGCGGTCGGATATATATATATATATATATATATATATATATATATATATATATATATATATATATATTTTTTTTTTTTTTTTTTTTTTATTGATTAGAGCGAGCGCTTTCGTTCCTTAATTAAGGTCATACAGATCACGCAATTTCGTTGTGCAATTAATCAGCCAAGAAATATATCCCTTTATAGTCGCTCCCCTTCCCCCTTCCCCTCCCCCCCTCCCCTCCCCCTCACACAAAAAGTGCGCTCCTGCAGACGTACAGACCGAGACGATGAAAAGAGGGAGAAAAGAGAGAGGAGAGAGAGGTGGGGTTAAAGAGAGAGAGAGAAAGAAAGGGAAGGGAAAGGGGACATTTCATTTATAATTTGCAATATATTATTTATGTTGCATAAACGTATTAATATCGTCTTTATCTTTATTGATGTTATTACAATTATTGTTATTATTATTGTTGTTATTAATATTATTGTTATTATTATTATTGTTGTTATTAATATTATTGTTATTATTATCATCATCATCACCATCCTCATCCACATCATCATCGTCACTATCATCATTATCATCAGTATTATTATTATAATTACTAATATCATTATTATGACAATTGCTGTCGGGTTTCAGCATGTCCACCCTCGCTGAAAGAGAGAGAGAGAGAGAGAGAGAGAGAGAGAGAGAGAGAGAGAGAGAGAGAGAGAGAGAGAGAGAGAGAGAGAGAGAGAGAGAGAGAGATTAGTTCAAAAGGAGTTAGGTTCCATTCATTCCAGTAGTAAGTCTTTGTAGTGAAGTGGCTAACCCGGCCGACTCTAAATTAGATCTCGGGTTCGATTCCCGACGGGGACAACACATCATATTTTTTTCCTTTTTCTATTTTTATCTTATAATTGTGCGCGAATCATTGATTTTCTTAAAACTTGTTATTATCTATATCCATGTTGATTAATGTTTCTTATCAATATTATAGAAATATTGTTGTTATTATTTCCTTTCTTTCATATCCTTAATTTCATCTTCATTGTCATCATAGCTTTTACCATAATTGGTATCCTTATCATCACCCTTAAAATCATTATCACGATCATCATCATTATTACTATATTCTTATCATCATCGATTATTGCTTGTCGTTATCCATTTTTGACTTTGTCATGTATTTTAAACTTCAACAAAGATGGAAACTGTTGTACTTTACAAAGGAAATCCAAAGGCAGAATCAAATATATTTCACATCCCGTAGCTCTAAGTCGCCAGAAAAGTGAGTTTTCTAGTCCTTTGATTTCTAAAATGTAATTTGATAAAACAGAGAATGAGTTCGTAAATAAAAGAGATTTATCAACATTATATGAAATTGTCTACGGTCGAAATTCAGTGTTCAGTATTTATAGAAAATTGTCAAATAATAACTATATTACCTCGCCACATGTAGAGAGGGAAGAAGAGAATGAAAAAGAGTGAGAGATAAAGACAGGGAGAGAAAAAAGGAGAGGTAGGCAGACAAGAAAAAATGAATATCTATTTTACTTAATAGTAAGTAAGAATATATGTCTACTTAAAATAAGTAGTTGAAGGTATGATGAAATGTAGCGTTTGTGTTAGATTTATATGATTTTCTTATTTGTATACTAGTGTGTTCTCAGTGAAAGTTGTGACTAGCATTAAATCATTAGTGAGAAAATTGTTTAATCGCAGTTACCTGTTATTTTTTACAAGATTTTTTTTTCTCTCCTGATAAGATATATGATTTGCTTTTCTTCACGCGGAGCGACCTCGCAGAGTCCTCGCTGCCTTTCGTTCCAAGGATTAGAAAGAGATCCTTAAAGGAATTCAGTTGTCATGACAGCGCCATCGTGTGCAGAGCCTCATCTCGGGTTGCTTCTCGCTGTCATTTACTATTATTATTATTATCATTATCATTATCATTATTATAATTTTCTCTAACTCTAAATATTGGTATGTTTGTCAGTTTCGAGACACGTCTGCCATTTAAAAAGTTGAAGCATATTTCCGTGTTAGGTTTGGCTCAATCTTCAACATCTTCACGTGCGTACAAACTGTATGCTGGGGCGGGGGGGGGGGGGGAGCAGAGACTGGTGTACGCAAAATGAAAATAAAAAATGTCGACCGCGCATGCAATAACCGCCCCTATGTCCAGTGATTCAGAAACTAGAGGATTGTCCATACTGCATGAAAATGCACAATGATCAGGTTCTGAATCGTTGAACATATGGGTACTTTTGCCTCCCACATAAGAGTAAACAGTGGTATATATATCTTTTTATTCAGCATTTTGAGATGCAGAGGTGACAGGAATAAAGTAACCTTCCTGAACAACAAGTTTCTTGTACTCTTTTTGAGGGGAGGAGGGGGGGGGAGTCCAGAAAGTGTGCTTTGTATGCTTGTGAGAACGTCGAAAACTGTGAACCAGCCCTTGTTTATTAAGGAAAAGGAAGATATTTCTATTTAGAGTAATCCCTTCCCTCCTTCTCTCTCACTCTTTCGTTCTCTGCCTGTCTGCCTGCCTACCTGCCTACCTGTTCGTCTGTTCGTTTCATTTATGTCTGTCTCATGAACTACAACAGCAGTTTCCAGCATTGCCAAAAAAGTAAAACACACGGCAATATAAATTAAAAAGTCACACGAGCTGTCTGTTTTTGTGTAGAGATCAGTTCGTCTAAAAGAGAGAAAAAGACGTTTTTATGAAATAATGATACTGACATTCGACATCAAGTATAGTAATTAATGAATTAAAGATGACATAAACAGCATAAATCAATATCATAATAATGGTACGACGATAATAGTGATAATAGCGGTAATGATAGTGCATAATAGTTATAATGATGATGATGATGGCAATGATAATGATAGTAATAAATATCATGATAACAGTAATAGTAAGGAAATAATAGTACAAACAATAATAATGATAATAGTAATAATACTCATGATGGTAATGGTGATGATTATAATAATAATAATAAAAATAACAATTGCAATGAATGTAAGGATGATATTGATAATGATAATAATGATG
>NW_020869448.1:60000-61936 GCF_003789085.1 Penaeus vannamei
CGACCAGCTGGTGGAAATCCTGATCAAGAGGTCCCAGAGGCTCGAGCAGCTGATCGGCGCCGAGCTCGAGGGCCTCATGGACATTGCTGGCGTGTTGCACACGCTGCAAGAGCAACACGGCGTCTGCCTCAAGAAGTCCGACGTCGACCAGCTGCGGGCGCGCTTCCTCGGCACGAAGGGACGCACGTCTAGTGCGCTGATGGCGTCGTCGCTGGACGTCCTGCAGATCCTGCAAGACCGAAAGCCTTTCGCGAAGCGCCGTGGGCCTCCGGCCAGTCTGCCGAAGGAGGAGTCCGCGCCGAAGAAGGAAGCCGAGGCGTTCCAGTACCGGCTTGACCACACCTATGGCTTCGTCGTCCTTGTGGGGGATCATCATACCATCGCCAGGGGGAGCTTCAGGTCCTACCAAATCCTCCACGACAGGGACGTCCGGATCGCCAACCAGCACAGCCGCGGCGGCCAGTCCCAGAACCGCTTCGCCCGCCTCACCGAGCAGAGCCGCGTGCAGCATCTGAACCTCGTGGTGGACCGCATGGCCGCGGCCTTGTTCGACGGCGAGGGGCGCTGCACGGTCGAGAAGGTCGTGGTGGCCGGTCCCGGGCCCATGAAGCATCAGCTGCTCGACCACCTGCCCGAGAGGTGGGCAGAGGCCGTGGACCAGCGCCCCCTGACCGTGGACCACGTGGGCGCCCTCGGGATGCACGAGCTGGCTGTGCTCTTGGAGGCGAGATGCGCTACCCTCCCGAAGGCCGAGATGCAGAGGGCGAGGCAGAGGGCGCGCAAGGAGGACCGGAAGGACAAGAAGGGGCAGCAGCGTGGGGGCGAGGAGGAGAACGCCAGCAAGAGGCCAAGGAAAGGAGGGAGAGGGAGGAGGAGGAGGAGAGGCAGAGGACGAGCAAGAGAGGGCGCTGCAAGCGCATCTCGAGCGGCGAAAGAACAAGGCCAAGAGAAAGCAAAACTGAAGAAGGCCAGGGAGCAGGGAGCCGCTATAAGGTCGATAATGCCCTGAAGCATTTCTTTGTTCAATGAAGAGGAATAAATGATTAAAGGAAAACGTTTCTTTGGTTTGTTGGAGGACATTTGTTTTGATAATAAATGAAAAAAAAAAAAAAAAAAAAAAAAAAAAAATATATATATATATATATATATATATAATATTATATATATAATATATATATATATATATATATATATGCTGTTTCTCTCTTCTTCCCCTTGATCAGGCTCTCACTTGTGCGAGTGTGTGTGTCTGTGTGTGTGTGAGAGAGAGAGAGAGAGAGAGAGAGAGAGAGGGAGAGAGAGAGAGAGAGAGAGAGAGAGAGAAGAGAGAGAGAGAGAGAGAGAGAAGAGAGAGAGAGAAGAAGAATTTATTTACTATTATACGTGTTAGAATGTTTCTACTATCTTTCAGTACTCACCTTATCTCTCTATCCATCCTTCTTCATGTAATAATCACATAGGCACCCATTGGAAACCATTGTGATGATAAATATTAGAAATTATAGGGGACCTATCTTACACTTTATTAATGCCAAACAGCAAATTTGTAATCCGGAGCAATGTCACAATGGTAAAGCACTCGCCTTCCAGGCGCGGGGACTTGGGTTCGATTCCTAAGTCTTTTGTCCAATTTTTTTTGGGGAGGCAAGTGTAAGTAATATGTAGATTGGATGATAATTAGAATAAAAAACATTTTTATTAGCGGAACAAGATTCAAATTAAAATATAAATATGGCAGGATTATATCAGAGATTCATTGCAACTGTGTTTTTACTGACATCTCTTCTAGAACCATTTCAACAATTCAAAAGGTTTACAAAACGAAAACTTGAAGTCAGCAGTAGCTAAAATCAGAGAGAGAGAGAGAGAGAGAGAGAGAGAGAGAGAGAGAGAGAGAGAGAGAGAGAGAGAGAGAGAGAGAGAGAGAGAGAGAGAG
>NW_020869448.1:72036-77036 GCF_003789085.1 Penaeus vannamei
GGAGGGGAGACTGGTTAGCTGTTGTTCTTCATGTGAGGAAATGAGGTAGAAATTGGATTATTTAAGGGAGGGGAAAATGGGGAAAGGGAGTGAAGGAAAGGGACAGAGGGGGAGGGGGAAGAGGGAAACAGGAGCAAGAAAGAGAGAAGAGAGAGATGAGAGAAGAGAGAGAGAGAGAGAATGAGAGAGAGAGAGAGAGAGAGAGAGAGAGAGAGAGAGAGAGAGAGAAACAGAGAGAAACGAGGAGGAGAGGAGAAGAAGGAGAGAGAAGAGAGAAGAGAGAAGAAGAGAGAGAAGAGAGAGAAGAGAGAGCAAAGAGAAGAGAAAGAAAGAGAGAGAGAGAGAGAAAGAGAGAGAAGAGAGAGAATAGAGAGAGAAGAAGAAGAAAGAGAAGAGGGAGAGAGAGAGAGAGAAGGAGCAGGAAGAGAAGAGACGAGGAGAGAGAGAGAGAGAGGAGAGAGAGAGAAGAGAGAGAGAGAGAGAGAGAGAGAGAGAGAGAGAGAGAGAGAGAGAGAGAGAGAGAAGAGAGAGAGAGAGAGAGAGAGAGAGAGAAAAAGAGGAGAGAGAAATAGAGATAGAGAGAGAGAGAAAGAAAGAGAAGAGAGAAATAGAAGGAGAGAGAGAAATAGAAATAGAGAGAGAGAAATAGAAATGGAGAGAGAGAAAATAGAGAGAGGAGAGGAGAGAGAAGAGAGATGAAAGAGAGAAGAGAGAGAGAGAGAGAGAAGAGAGAGAGGAGAGAGAGAGAGAGAGAGAAGAGAGAGAGAGAGAGAGAGACAGAGAGACAGAGAGAGAGAGGGTGAAGGGTGGGAGAGACGGAGGAAGGAAGGAAGGAGGGAAGGAAGAAAGGTAAAAAGGTAGAAAGGAAGAAAGGAGGAAAGAAGGGAGGAATGAGGGAAAGAACAGAGAAAACCCCTACACAAACATAGAATAGAACATAAATGAAAAGTAGGACAGAGAAATGAAAAAGAACAAGAAAAAAGTGGAAGAGGAACAAAGAAGAAGAAGCTGAACCAACCTCAATGTATGAGTGGTTGCCGTAAGGGACCAGGCGGTGCTTGGAGAACTTGAGCCCAATCTTTCTGGCAAGTGAGGCCAGGAGCAGCACCGTCTGGCCCCAGGCTGCGTTGATCTCAGGCCATGTCACTGGGGCTGTTGGCAACCGTCCTAGGCGCAGGTTGTTGATGGTGCCAAAGTGGCCTGAGTGCCAGATGTGGAAGGTGGTGTTGAATACATTGGTCTTCTTGAGCTTCTCCAGCTGGTTTTGTGTGTAGCTCAGCTGACTCTTCAAGCTGGTGGATGGATTGTGAACATGGTCAGCAAAAATGTAATCTTTGGAAAAACATAACATTACAATTTCTTTTTCTTCAAATAGGAGATTTCCTAGATCCGTTTCGTTACTATAAATGATTCTCTGATGTATGTTTTTTTTTCCATGAATATCCTTTTCTTAAAGTAGAGGAGCTAATGATATATCATTCAATCTACATATTTATATTGACAGTGAAAAATTAAAATTAACTTCATTCCTCAAATTCAATGGATTACAAAATAAATTAATCAATAACTAGATCAGTAAATCCTACTAAAGTATTGACAAAATAATCTTATCGTTCATCATTATCTACTTCCATAAATATAATAATCAAATCACTTTTACCCCCATCACCAAAATTCCTTTCTATCCCCAATACACTTCCACACACCTTCTATTCTCATCTTCCATGGCTGTGAGCTGAGACTTGTGTGTGCAGTATTCCCTCCAATATCTCTCCTCCTCGTCCTCCAATCGTGCTTTCTCCTCCTCATGTTTCTCTAGAACCTCTCTTGCGGCCTTCTGCTCAGCCTCCACCTCGGACAGCTCTGCAAGGAGTCTCTCTTCCTCGGCTTGGAGCTGTTGTGTTTTAGGGGTAAATAGATTTGAGAGATTCTTTGAGATATCTTGTTTGAAATTATAATTTACGTAAGGTAAATTTCTTTCTTTGTCTTTCTTAAATATATTTGAATTTATTTATTTTTTCTTTATAAGTGAGAAAAAGATTGGATTTTATTATTGCTTCTTTTCAGTATCTTGTATGAAACAATCTTATCTTTATAAAGTGAGGACAAGTATATAACAAAGGCCAAACTGCATCTAGATATGACAACACTTCTCTCATTCCCATAAACCTGTCAGAATAACAAAGCCCAATGTCAGTTTTTTTACTTACAATAACAATAATCTTAAAAGCATTCACTTGTAGTGATATGGAAAAAAAAAAAAAACATTATGGCTCTTATTGCTACAAGTATTGCTGGTACTCTTGCTACTTTCACTCTTACTACTCCAGTAAGTTACTATTATTATTATCAACATCAAAGAAAAAGAGTAACAGAAATGGCAGAAAGAATAAAGTAAGGAAAAGAAGGGAGATGCATAATAATATTAATAACAATAATAATAATAAGTGGAAAAAGAAAAGGCAAGGAAAAAAGGTCAAGGCCATTCATGTAGCTTACATTTTTCAATTCACTCTCCAATGCTGTTACATCCATATCTGGCATATCAGCAAGGGAATTGAGCAGTTGCTGTGACATCTGCGCTTGTCTCTGGGTGCGTGAGAGTGTGGTGTCCATGAGGTCAAGCAAGGCATCGGTGCATTCTTCACAAAGAGGGTGGTCAATGTCGCTATTTGAGCTGACCAGGTCATATAAACCAGTCGCTACCTGGGAATGCCAAGATTATGAGATCAGAAGCTATGGTTGAAGTTCAGCAGATCATATAAATGAAAAGCCAATGTTTGCCAAGAGATTCTTGAGATTTATTTGTGAGATGATCTCCAATTCTAACTGTAAACTAATAAAAATGATCATAATAATAGTAATAATAATAATAATAATAACAATTATAATAATCATAATAATAATAATAACAATTATAATTATAATGATAATAATAATAATAATAAAAACAAGAAAATTAATAACAATAATAATAACAACAATAACAAACAAGGGAAACCTATCCATGTGTAATCAATATATTACAAAGAAAATACCTTTAGGGGTTGTGACTTCTCTGTATCCCCAGACTCTCCTACTAAGGTGAATCCATGTGGGTGATGGCCGGAATCTGTCAACTGTAGTGGAGGTACTAATTTGTCTACTTCTGATGCATCAAATTCTGCTTCCTCACCAGGGAATATTGGCACTGTGGAATAAATTGACAGTCTTTCATATCAGGATAAATGCCATATCATTATTGTTCATTCAAATTCAAACTGAGCTTTACATTACTGATTGTATCATTATTGTTTCAACTACAACTGGTACTACTAATATTCCTTACATGCTAGTTCAGCAAGAATGTGTTCATTTAGATGGGAAAATCCAGGATCCAACTGGATTGGATGTAGGCAACGTTGGCAAACAAAGTTCACTGTCACTCTTGCATCCATGATTACTGGTTATAAGTGTCTAATAAACTCTGTGGAAGAAAATGTAAAAAATTAAATGCATACTTGTGCAATTGAAGCATGAAAATATGTCTGCACACCATATGTAAAAAATGCACAAGTACTTGTTTCCACAACTGGACTTGAGACCTAGTGTAGTCAGGCCACTAGGCTTACCATACCAAGGAAGCCATAAAACATAACAGAAAACTTTTACTTCCAAATAATTTCTCATATTAAGGAGAGCTTCACAGACTAATAGCACTAAGTCACCTCCTCAGCAATATTGACATTCTCCAGCTTCTTGGACACACTCTCCTCCCAGTTTTGGAATTAATGGGTATCAATTTCATATGTCCAGACACGTGATGTTCTGGATGTACATCTTTTGCTCCTTCATTAAATGGTGTAAGACCCACTGCAGATAATCAGACACCATAACCGAGGGCTACAGAGAGAAGGCACAGGAAATCACTGAGTTATACCGGATGGTTATATTAAACGTCTCCTCAGCAGTGTATATATAAGGCAACTGACTTGCTGGATCCCATTAGAAATTGAAATTTTCAGACTTTACTGCCTGCTGCTCAATACTGTTTGGACTCTCTCAAATGTTAGTCAATAGTTAGTGGTCTGAAAAGTTGTAGTGCTTGTACATTATAAACATGCAAAAACTGAAGAAGAGATAGTTGGAGAATCAGAAGGAAAAGATGAAAATTATGAGGAAGATAAGGATGAGGAAGTGGATGGTAATACAAACAAGAATGAGAAAGAAAATGTGTGAATGTGTGAAAAGAGAAAGAAGACCCGGGGGAGACAAATAAAGGGAAAAGGAAAATGAGAACAATAATGGTACCAAATAATAATTCCCATATACATTTACACATAATTTTCCCCATTTATCCTACATTATCATACATACTCTTAATTAGATGGGTTTCTAAAGACCTTCCTTTACTTCTATAACTTCATCCTTTATTTCTTACAGAAATCTCATTTAAGATTTTACAGAATAAACAATTTAGCTTTATATTGATTACAAAAAAAGAAAAAGTGTTTTAGAATTCATTAACCTAACAATTCAGTTATATTTACCATACTGATTAGGGCAATACTTTCTAAATAAAATAAAGATTAAAGGCAAGGAATAATATATGTTATAAATATTCAAATAAACTGTAGGTGATATTTATCAATTGTGATATTTTGTGTAGGCAATAAGTGTTGTATGTGACAGACATGTCGTCTACATGAAGTATGTTGTATGTGAGATATCATATGATACATTACCGTACATCCTGGGGTGTTCCACTGTACAAAGATTAAAAGCTAAATTCTATTAATAATCACAAAAGCACGCATATATGATACCTTGATTACCTTCTTGTTGAGGTTATTACAACCTTATACCTACAAATAAACCTTACACTTACCAAATTATACTCTCATAACTAAAGAAATACGAAACAATTTTGGTGATTCACAGACAGACTTATACGTCGTAAGATATAGATGTTGACAGAACGAATACTGGCGAAGGTTGTGTTTGGCTTCGTTGCAAGGGAT
>NW_020869448.1:87036-89536 GCF_003789085.1 Penaeus vannamei
ATACATAATGAAAAATGAATATAGATAGATAAACAAACAGACAGACGCACATACGAATAGATAGGTGTGATAAGGAACACTATTTTCTGCAATTCTTTATTATTCCTCTCTTTATCATTTTTTAAAACATTTTATTTGATTGTTTTCCTTTAGTAAAGATCTTCCCCTTGAAGTGGTCCTGAAAATTTAAAGTCGATCAGTCAGTCAGTCAATCAGTCAGCGGCCAGTCACTAGCTCCAAACCGTGGTAAGTCAGTAACAATGAATTATGGTAACACTAAGTCAGTCAGTCAGCAGTCAGTCACTAGCTCCAAATCCGTGGTAAGTCAGTAACAATGAATTATGGTAACACTAAGTCAGCGATCAGTCAGTCAGTCAGCGGCCAGTCAGTCAGTCAGCGGCCAGTCACTACCTCCAAATCCGTGGTAAGTCAGTAACAATGAATTATGGTAACACTAAGTCAGCGACCAGTCAGTCAGTCAGCAGTCAGTCAGCATTAGCTCCGAATCCTCGATCAGTCAGTAACGTTCGAGAATGGAAGAGGAGGGAGGGGAAGGGAGGAGGCAGGGAGGGGGTAGGGGGAAAGGGGGAGGGGGTAGGGGGAGAGGAGAGAGGGTGAAGGGGAGAGGAGGGAGGGAGAGGGGAGAGGAGGGAGGGGGAAGGGGGAAAGGGGAGGGGGAAGGGGAGAGGAGAAAGGATGAAGGGGAGATGAGGGGGGGAGGGGGAGAGAGAGTGAGGGTGAAGGGGGAGAGGAGGGAGGGGGGAGGGGGAGGGGGAGAGGAGGAGAGAGGGTGAATGGGGAGATGAGGGAAGGGGGGGAGAGGGGAGAAGGGGGGAGGGGGGGAGAGAATAGGGAGGGTGGGGAAGAGGACGAGGGGCGAGGAGGGGGGGATGGGTAAAGGAGGGAGAAGGGAGATGAGGGAGGGTTTTTGAGGGAAGAGGGAGGGTGGGGGAAGAAGATGAGGGGGAGAGGGTGGGGGCTGGAGGAGGGAAGGCGGGGAGAGAGGAGGGAGGATAGGTGGTAGAGAGGAAGGAGAGTGGGGGAGGACAGAAGGGGAGATAAGGTAAGGTGAGAGAGAGAAGAGGGAGGGGTAGAGAGAGAAGAGGGAGGGATAGAGGGAGATGAGAAGGATAGAAGGGAGATGAGAAAGGATAGAAGGAGATGAAAAAGGGATAGGGGGGAGATGAGAGGATAGATGGGAGATAGAAGAGATAGAGGAGACGAGAAGGAATAGAGGGGAGATGAGAAGAGATAGAGGAGACGAGAAGAGATAGACGGAGATGAGAAGGGATAAGAGGGAGATGAGAAGGGATAGAGGGAGACAAGAAGAGTGACGGAGATAGAAAGGGATAGAGGGAGACGAGAAGAGATAGAGGGAGATGAGAAGGGATAGAGGGAGACGAGAAGGAATAGACGGAGACGAGAAGGGATAGACGAAGATGAGAAGGGATAGACGAAGATAAGAAAGGATAGACGGAGATGAGAAGAGATAGAGGGAGACGAGAAGAGATAGACGGAGACGAGAAGGGATAGACGGAGACGAGAAGGAAGACGAGAAGAGATAGACGGAGACGAGAAGGAATAGACGGAGATAAGAGGAGGTAGGGGAAGATGAGATGAGAGGGGGGGGGGAGGGGACTATCCCACGCCCCATTGCGAACCGTCTCAAGTCAGCTGCGTCTGACGTGTGACGGGAATCGGGGATGGGACGAACGCTGGTAAGAAAGGGAGTGACAAAGCGACCGGGAGATAATCATAGCAAACCTTAATAAGATAAAGGACGTGTGAGGATTTTGACATAAATGGGCAGCGGTGGGAAATGCCGCGGGGGTCGTTAGACTCAAGATATACTCTTTATCGATAAGTATACCGAAGAAAAATACCGATTTTCACAGCGATAATAAACGCTGGTGTCGTTGTCTTTATCGATAAATATATATCGATGTTTCACAGGGATAATAAACGCTTGGTGTCGATTGTCTTTGTCAATAAATATACCGAAGAAAAAATAACGCGATTGTTACACAGGGATAATAAACGCTGGTGTCGTTGTCTTTATCGATAAATATACCGAAGAAAAATACCGATTTTCACAGTGATAATAAACGCTGGTGTCGTTGTCTTTATCATAAATATAACCGAAGAAAAATACCGATTTTCACAGTGATAATAAACGCTGGTGTCGTTGTCTTTATCAATGAATATACCGAAGAAAAATACCGTTTTCACAGGGATAATAAACGCTGGTGTCGCGTTGTCTTTATCGATAAATATATACCGAGAAAATACCGATTTTCGCACAGGGATAATAAAACGCTGGTGTCGTTGTCTTTATCGATAAATATACCGAAGAAAAATATCGATTTTCACAGGGATAATAAACGCTGGTGTCGTTTGTCTTTATCGATAAATATACCGAAGAAAAATACGATACAAGATATAAACGCTGGTGTCGTTGTCTTTATCGATAAATATACCGAAGAAAAATACCGATTTTCAA
>NW_020869448.1:94536-101033 GCF_003789085.1 Penaeus vannamei
TGTTACACAAAAAAAGGCGATAAAAAGGATTTAAAAAACTACCGACCCATAAGCCTCCTTTCGGTTACTTACAAACTGTTTCACGAAAGTCATTACAGCTCGCATCTCTGACAGTCTGGATTCCAGCCAGCCTAAAGAACAGGCAGGCTTCCGCAGCGGATTCTCAACAACAGATCACATCCACACGCTCACACAAATAAGAGAAAAAGTAAACGAATATAGGAAACCCCTGTGTTATGGCATTCATCGATTATGAAAAGGCATTTGACTCTGTACAAATACCAGCAGTATTAGGTGCTATTCAACAACAGGGAGTTGAGGAGGTATATTGTAATATCTTGGAAGATATATACAAAGATGGGACAGCAAACCATCAAACTCCACACAGAAACCGATAAAATACCAATTAAAAAGGGCGTTAGACAGGGCGACACCATCTCTCACCAAAGCTGTTTACAGCCTGCCTCGAGGAAATATTCAAGAAACTAGAATGGGAAGGGAAGGGTATCAAAATAGGAGACGAACACCTAAACAACCTCAGATTTGCAGACGACATTGTTCTCCTTAGTGAATCAGCTGATGAACTGCAGCAATTAATAAACGATCTGAATAGAGAAAGCCTAAAAGTCGGACTTAAGATGAACAAGAAAAAGACTAAGGTTATGTTCAACAGCAGAGTCCCACTCAAACAAATACATGTACAAGGCAAAGCACTAGAGGTAGTAGACAGGTATATATACCTAGGACAACTCGTGCAGACAGGCACATCAAGTGAACAGGAAATAAAGCGACGAATCAGTCTAGGCTGGAGTGCCTTCGGCAGGCACAGTAGCACACTAAGAGGTTCCTTGCCATTGTGCTTAAAAAGAAAAGTCTTTAATCAATGCGTCCTCCCAGTTATGACCTATGGTCAGAAACCTGGACTACAACCAGGTTACTGGAGAGGAAACTAATAAGCGCCCAGAGAGGGATGGAAAGATCGATGATGGGAATTAGCCTGAGAGATCGGAAGAGGGCAACGTGGATCAGAGAACAGACAAAGGTAGAAGATATACTCAAGAGCATTAAAAAGAAGAAATGGCAATGGGCAGGGCATGTATGTCGGAGACAAGACGACAGATGGACAAAGAAGTAACAGACTGGACTATAAATAACTTAAGGAGGCCAAGAGCCAGACCAATGACACGATGGCGCGACGAAATAGCGAAATTTGGGGGCCAAGACTGGAAACAAACATCGCAAGACAGGGAAACCTGGAAAAGAATGGGAGAGACCTACGTCCTGCAGTGGACTGACTCAGGCTGATGATGATGATGATGATATATATAATATATATATATATATATATATATATATATATATATATACATATATATCTATATATATGTATGTATATATACAAATCAATATCAAGGCCTATGATATAGTAACGTTAGTGTCTATAAATTGGCCTTGAATAATTAACATGGCCTAGCGCTAAACCTACAGAGAATGTTGTAGTTCTACACTCCTTTCCATCTTCGCCTTTGTAAGTGTAGTATTACAATGCGTCAAGGAAAAAAAATAACTGAAGTATATCTAGTTAATGCTAAGGTGCATGTATAGACCTTGGGTTGGGCTGCTTCCCCCGAGAGCCCTATGATTGCAGTGTTTACATGCGGGAAAGGCTAGGTCAGTAGCAACTCGAGGTGGTGTCATGGCGTCCGATTCAAAATTTTGGGAAAAAAAAGCCACATGGGGTGTATTTTGATGACGTCACGAAAGTTACGGATGCTTTGTGAATATGGTCGATCATTTTGGTCTCTTCAGTTTTCAAAAAAAAAAAGGATGGAAAAACGATGATTTTAATGGTTATATTTTCATCGAACGATCATCAAAACAGACGCCATGACACCTCCTCGAGTTGCTACTGATCTAGCCTTTCCCGTTTACACGTGGCGGGATCAGGAGACAGTACGATGGTTCTTTTCGCTCTTATCTTATCGTATCTCTTGTCTTATGGGACTAGAACGAGGGACGGGGTACCGCTGTAGTGGGGCACCATCTGTTACGGAGTAGTAGGTTCGCAACTTTACTGAACCACCGATAATTACACATGCATAGCAATAGATGACAAACTGGGATGGTCCATATTGCCCACTTGTACCATTTTGCCCAACCTTCCCCTATGAATACATATATGTATATGCATGCATGTATATGTACACGAGTACACACACACACACACACACACACACACACACACACACACACACACACACACCACACACACACACACACACATACATATATATATATATATATATATATATATATATATATATATATACATAACAAATACATTAAAATAACATTATTCAGAAAACATGAATATTGAATATGTTGGCCATTCTATCGAAATCTTTTACATATATATATATATATATATATATATATATATATATATATATATATATATATATATATATATATATATACATATATATATGTGTATGTATGTATATATATATATATATATATATATATATATATATATATATTATATATATATATATATATATAATGTGTGGATTTTTTTGTTCTAGGTCGCCTTCCAGCTACTAAGCACCTTCGTGGAAAATTTGCTCTTTATCCAACCATTCACAACAGGCACTATTACAATTTCCTCTCCACAACACCTGCACAATTCCACTAGAGGACCGTTACGATATGAATCAGTACTCTCCAAATGTTGTTTCGCATAAGAGTAACATTCTCGGCAAATGAAGCATATGGCATAGTAGAAACATAGTAGAAACTTATTAAAAAAAAAAAAAAATACATAGTAGACGTATAATGGCCGCCTCGGTTGTGACATAATTTGAAATGTGTGGTAATTTTCCAAAAGGAATATACACGTACTCACAAGGGGAACCGCATTCGTAAATATTGTTGCAGTAACCAATTCCAGCCTTCAGTTTAGTCCATTTCAATACTATAAAATACTATATGTAAGAAAATGTGTACATAGATTTTATCGGGTAAAGATAAAGGAAAATACCCATATTTTTCGTTTGTACTCGAATTCTCTGGGCGGTGGAGTAGGTATCCGTCCGACCGCTTCCCTCTTTAGTCTTGGCCGCCGTGGAGAGCGTGTGAGTTCGCTGTCGGTCCTTCCGAATCCTTGAAAAAAAAATAGCTTGTGCGGGAAAACTAGTAGGAAGACCGATAAATAACTTGCTCATTTCCTTTGGCCACCGTGGAGAGCAGAGACGAACCGAACGGGCATGCTACGCCAATGAGCAGAACAGGTTCCCAGTGAAAGGATTGTTAGGGACCGGCGAGTCGCGAAAGGACGCCATAACGGTGACGACCCCGACGAGATATGGCGTTTTTCTGAGATAAGTTGCCTCCCTACATTTGTTTACATGATTAGTCCAGCAGTCCTGTGATGAGTTACAATGCAGTTAACTTGTTAAGTGATTCCAAGACATTTTCTGTTATGTTATGCGCTTCGTTGGTGTGGGTGGAACAGGAGTAAGGTTTTGAGAACTAACCTCGTCTTAACCGTAGTTCTACAGGATTACGATAATTTGTTTCCTATTTTCATTACCCGTGGAGCAGAATCCGTGATGATTATTTGGCGGATTATAATTGTAGTGGATTAATTTCAAATTGTAACCGTTACAATTGCCAGTCTAATTTCCTTGCTTTTATGGATTTAATTTTGTATTAACGATTTTCTCCCACATACCGTATTACTGGGAAATGTGTATGTAAACTTGCAGATATTTGGACTTTCTGGGAGATTCCTGGGAAAGTCTTCCAGATGGTTGTGGCTCAGTATAAAAAAAATTCAGTGTTTCAGTTTGTGGCTTATGGAAGTGAAGTACAATTGAATTATTTAGAAGTTAATTTAAATATTAACCTATAACATATGCGTACCACATCACAAATAGGACAGAAAAAAATAATGTAAAAATTAACTGAACTATATGAAAAACATGGAGATAGGAGACCAAAACATGTCTCTCCAGTGCACCTTTCAAATGATACATCTTTTGAAACTAGATTGTTCATGGTTTCACTTAATCATTCTTTAGTACATAAACTAAACAATTATAAGTTGCAACATAACAAGCGTACATTGTTACGGCCATATAGGAACATCACTGCCCAAACTAGCCCAACTAGGAACAACTAGCCCTAAAAGCTGATGCAGTGATTGCAGTTAAGTCATCCACAACTACAGTAACAGCAGTGTCTGCCGCGCCTGCTTCTCCTTCCGTGACGTTGGAATCATCCAAGGCTGTACAGAGATCCATTCAGAAATTAACATTATCTTCAAATTGCCTACTCCACTTCTACACACCTTTGCCGCGCTGAGACCGGAACTTGGTTCGCTCCCCATATGCCTAGGCTCTAACGTTTGGCTCTAATGCCCACCAGCGTGAACCCCCCTGCTCCGGGCAGGGAAATGGCTACTGCAGAGACTGAGTGCGCTTGTCTTCCAAAAACCATGATGGCATCTGTTATATGTTTGGGATACCTTCTCCTACGTTTCCTCACCAATACGTGGGCGGAGGTCAGCTTCCTGGCCTTCTGGAAGGATAAACTTCTTTGAAGCTACCAATATGACGCCCATCAACGTTTATGGCGAGTCTTCTGTCACTCACTCAAAGGCAAGCCAACCTACGATTCCTCGGATGTTCTTTGTCACCGATATTTCTCAACCCGTCATCGGCGCCAACTTCATAGACCATTATGTTTTGACTGCCAACATTAAAAGTAATTCCCTTGTCCACCTATACACGTGCTTGTAAACACGCTACCCCGGTGCTAGGTTCAACCACATAGTGCAGTAAGGGATCGTCTGACCTCCCAGCAGCCAATGGGCAGCCCCCTTACTTCTGGTGAAGAAAGATAGGGACTGGCACCTATGCAGTGGCTACCAGCACCTAAACACAAAGAGTTACCGCTGCCGCACCTGCACTCCTCCCATGAGCTGTCTGACTGCACGATCATTTCGAGGATTGACCTTGTGCAGGTGTATCACCAGATCTTGATTGCTGAAGACATCGCTTAGAGGGCTGTGATCACATCTTTCGGTCTGTTTAAAATATAACACCCGACCCAGGCCAGTAGACATGTACGAATCAAGTAGATTCTCCCAATCAATAAAGCATTTGAAGCCTTGGCCTCTGCCACCCAGCTCAACCACCCATGTCCGGTATACCAATCATCATAGCTGTCGATGCCTCTTACACTGCTATCAGTACTGTCCTACAGCATTGTCAAGCTCTTACTTTCTTTTCTTTTCTTCCGCCTGTACAAAGTAGAAAGGAATTCCTGACTGACCACAAACCCCTCACCTTCGCCTTACACTACCACCACCAATCCCCTTGCGAGGAGCGACACCTGGACCTATCAGTTGATGACAGACATTCGACTACCATTTTGTTAGCAGAGAGCAAAGCCAGGACAATTCCATAAATCCTCTTAGATGGCCAGATTTCCCCTAAACTTTAAAAAAGTCCAGATCCTGCACTCTCTTGATGAACTCTGTGATATCTCAATCGGTTACCCTCGCCCATACATCCCGCCTTCCCTCCGCCGGCCATTTTTCGATGCCTACCACGAGCATCGCTGCATCTAGGCCACCTAACACCTCATCCACAAGTCGTCTGGCCCGCCATTAACAAAAATGTTTGACAGTGCTGTAACTCGTGCATCGAGTGCCAGGGGAACAAAATCCAAAGGCACACCAAGTCCTTCAGACTTTAATTCCAAAAGAAAGGTTCCAGCATGTTCACATCGACATAATGGATCCCTGCCCATGGACGATTGCTACTCCTATATCTTAATAATTGACTGTTTTCATCAGATAGCCCTAGGCTACACCCTATCCACATCACTGTAGTGACTGTTGCCAAAACTTTCCTCAGCTGCTGGATCTCCTGTTTTGGCACCCTATACACCGTCACCGCCGCGAGTTTACAAATTTCGAGTCTGAACTCTGGCGACTACTGATGGTCCTTCTAGGTTTCAAGAGAATCAGTATGACCACTTACCACCCCTGCACCACCAACATGGACGAGTGCTTTCACCGTTACATGAAGCAGGCCCTGACATCCTCCAATAAAAGGTGGGTCAACCATTATCCTTGTGTCCTCTTTAACACCCGGACGTCATTCAATTAAATCCTGTTCTACACCACCACAGAAGTAGTCTATGGAACCACGCTCGTCCTCCCTATAGATTTCCTTGTCAAGGCAAGAAATACAAACCAGGGACCTTCGGCAAGCAAATCTATTAACGGAGCCGATCAACAAGACCCACCCAACAGGACATCTACATACTCCCTGGGCACCTAGATTACTCCCACGTCTTTATGAGGAAACATCCCCCCCCTCTCTCCCCTCCATATGAGAGCCCCTTCCCAGTTATCAGCAAAGGTGACCATTTGCCGCTATAAAGACGAGGTTAATGTAACTATCAACTGTGTCTCAAACCCACTC
>NW_020869448.1:132819-137498 GCF_003789085.1 Penaeus vannamei
GGGCGACACCATCTCACCAAAGCTGTTTACAGCCTGCCTCGAGGAAATATTCAAGAAACTAGAATGGGAAGGGAAGGGTATCAAAATAGGAGAACACCTAAACAACCTAAGATTTGCAGACGACATTGTTCTCCTTAGTGAATCAGCTGATGAACTGCAGCAATTAATAAATGATCTGAATAGAGAAAGCCTAAAAGTCGGACTTAAGATGAACAAGAAAAAGACTAAGGTTATGTTCAACAGCAGAGTCCCACTTAAACAAATACATGTACAAGGCGAAGCGCTAGAGGTAGTAGACAGGTATATATACCTAGGACAACTCGTGCAGACAGGCACATCTAGAGAACAGGAAATAAAGCGACGAATCAGTCTAGGCTGGAGTGCCTTCGGCAGGCACAGTAGCACACTAAGAGGTTCCTTACCATTGTGCTTAAAAAGAAAAGTCTTTAACCTATGGGTCAGAAACATGGACTACAACCAGGTTACTGGAGAGGAAACTAATAAGCGCCCAGAGAGGGATGGAAAGATCGATGATGGGAATTAGCCTGAGAGATCGGAAGAGGGCGACGTGGATCAGAGAACAGACGAGGTAGAAGATATACTCAGGAGCATTAAAAAGAAGAAATGGCAATGGGAAGGGCATGTATGTCGGAGACAAGACGACAGATGGACAAAGAAAGTAACAGACTGGACTATAAATAACTTAAGGAGGCCAAGAGCCAGACCAATGACACGTTGGCGCGACGAAATAGCGAAATTTGGGGGCCAAGACTGGAAACAAACATCGCAAGATAGGAAAACCTGGAAAAGAATGGGAGAGGCCTACGTCCTGCAGTGGATTGACCCAGGCTGATGATGATGATGATGATGGTATATATATACATGTACAGTTGCGGAATTATATTTCAGTACACTTTCTGGGTCCCACTTTTGTACACCTGGCAACCAATCGAAGTAAACATAGCGTAAATAGTATTTTTGTGAATGAGGCTAAAACCCTAGGTAGTTTGTAACAAAGAGTGTGATTGATCGAATGTAAATAACCAATGAGTATATTAATGAATATTTTTTGAAACTAAGTAAGCCATTTAATCTTAATCGTTTTCTTCAAATAAGTGATCACAAAATATGTAATACTAGTTATCGTTGATTTTGTTGTTGGATATTCCTCAAATGCGATATCCTCTAAGTGTTTGTTTGTCGAAATGGCAACACTTATGGTGTGGAGGCGGGATTCCCCCCTTCTTCCAACACAAGAAGTATCAATGATTTTAGCTTCATGCTTTAAATATCTCTGTATAGAAGCAAAATCAAACAAAAATGTGCAAAAGATCTTTGTAAATACTTCTCGTAGCTGCACCATAATCGATCTAGTAAAATGATATACGTTTTTCCTCTTTGGCAGAACCAAACACTTAATTTGAATAAACAGAAATCATGCTACATTAGATTCTTCTTTACAGAATGCATAGATGCTTCATCAATGTGTGTGTGTGTGTGTGTGTGTGTGTGTGTGTGTGTGTGTGTGTGTGTGTGTGTGTGTGTGTGTGTGTGTGTGTGTGTGTGTGTGTGTGTGTGTGTGTGGCGTCCATGGAAATACGAAGTCACTGCTTAGTGACGAGTTATGAAACTATGTTTAATTCGTTTCGGCTATTCAGAATGTCTTTTATCTTGTGCTAAAATCTGATCATAGTTTTTTTCTGTTATTATTCCGTAAGTCTTGGCGTTTTTAGAGGGAGGCGCATCCACATTCGATCAGTTGAGTGAGAAAATACATGTTCGCTTGTTTCAACTCAAACAACTACAAGCTAGGTGGTTCCAAAGAGGGTGAATAGCAAAAGTAAAAAAACCGACTCTCATTACACACACACACACACACACACCACACACAACACACACACACACACACACACACACACACACACACACACACAATATATATATATATATATATATATATATATATATATATATATAATTATTTATTTTTATTTTTTCATAGATGATGGGGCATCAGTGAATCGACTAATTGGGGATGTTTATTAATTTTGGATACTTTTACAAAAAATGGTAATAACTGTAGAAAGGGAAGACAAATAGTAATGCTTATAATAGGAAATATGTATTGTTATTCAACGGTGTCTAATCCCTGAGACAGAGGTGACGTGTTCACATGTAACGTCACGATTTCTATCAGCTGGTTCGAGGTTGTTTCATTAGCCGTTCCTCAAACATTGACAATATTCGGCCAAACATTTTTCGTCGGGTTTGAGCGACATCCCTCGCTTGGCCATCGAAGGACTTCCACTTGGTGTTAGGCAGGGAACTACTTCGTAACTGCCCTGGACGCGTGTTTAAGGCAGTTATCCTCATTGTTTCTGGGAAGGGCCAAGGAATAACAGTGTACTGATGGGAGGATTTTTTTCTAACAATTCGATATATTTGTCTGAGGCATTTTCCCTGTTTCGCCAATGTCATATAGGGAGATCCACCTCCACATATCGCAGGTCACGCGGCCGCGCCGTTTTATTGATAATTTGTCTGTCATATGTGAATAAATAACGATATAGAATCTGAACATGAAATATGACGTGTAGGGCACTGTTTTGTATAAACAAATATCTATACAGTAAATTGAAATAAATTGATTTCTGAAATTCCCTTCAGCAATGGAGCTTTCCGTGTATTCCCGGTGTATTTTCCTCGTTATGGGTGCCCTCTCTTCCCCCCTATCTGCCTGTACGCCATCGTCCGGGAGATGCCCAGCTCTCCGAAGATATCACCGTTGGAGGAGTTACTTTCCCTCAACCCATTGTCAAAAGTCAAAGTTGGTCCCATATCCATCTGGACGTAAGGGACATGTTTTGTAGAGAAACATGCTTACTAAGCCGCGGGATGATGCGGTAGGGTGACCTGTTCCTTTCTGCCCCGACTTGACCCTAGCATGCTGGGGTCAGCATAACAGTGCTCATTCACAGCTGAGTCGACTGGGAGGGGCAGCCGGGAGCGAACCCAGGACCATGCGATTGCTATGCCACCCCATTGTAGCAGTCTATTTCAGATTACAGCTTTCTTTGCGTCCATCCTGAAAAAGGTGTCAGCTTGGCAACCTCGTTTTGACCTCGGATTTCTCATGTTATTATGACGTCTAAGACCATCGGACATGTATTTTTTTCAGCGAAGTGGGTATTCAGGAATTGATGAATATTCATCGTCATAAAAGATATGAAATATACGACTTAGTGTTATTTTCTACATTGTTGAAATTATTACTTCTAGGATAATGTATAAAGAGAATGAATTTTATGTAAAGGTTTGATATGCTAATATCATCTACACCTGCGCATATATTGCACTACAAAAATTGCACTGGCAAATAGAAATAAAATGGATAGATGACAATAACTGACCGAGAAATTCCCATTTCATTAGAATGAGCAAGATATACAACACAAGTATTGGGAGTTGGTTCTAAGATTTTTGCTATTCGCCCTCCTTGGAACCACCCAGCTAATAGTTGCTCGAGTTGAAACAAGCAAACATGCATTTTCTCGCTCACCTCTTCGAATGTGGATACAACTCCTCAACGCCAAGACTCAATGCATAATAATAGTTGATTATACACTCTCGTAACTCATTACCAAGCATGACTTCATATTTCCATAGACGATACACACACACACACATCAATAACGAATCTATATATTCAGTGTAACCTAATTGTGATTTTGTTCATGCTCTGCATTGAAAAATCTAATTTAGCACGGTTTCTGTTTATTCAATATGTGTTTGATTCAGACATAAAGATTAAAAAAAAAAAAAAAAAATCATTAGGTCGATTACTAGATGGTGCAAGCATTAGGTAATTTAGTTACCATACATAAATGTTCAAAACATGAAATGTTTTAAGAAATGTGTATCTATAAATGATACTTATGCTGTAAGGAGTATGAAATGCCTCCTCCCTCTCATAGATGTTGCCATTTGGATATGCAAACAATTCCAGGATATCGCATTTGAAGAATATCCAACTACAAAGTCAACGATAACGAATATTACATGCTTTGTTCTTTATCACTTATTAGAAGAAAGTGAAAGATCAACTTACTTAGTTTTAAAAAATATTTATTAATACACTTATTGGTTACTTATTTTCGATCAATCACACTCTTTGCTACAAACTACCTAGGGTTTTAGCCTCATTCACAAAAATACTATTTACGCTATGTTTACTTCGACTTGTTGCCAGAGGTACAAAAGTGGGTCCCAGAAAGTGTACTGAAATATAATTCCGCAACTGTACATATACATGTATATGTATACGCATGTGTGTTTGTGTGTGTGTGTGATATGTGTTTGTGTGTGTGTGTGTGTGCATGTTTTTGTTGTGTGTATGTAATGTATTATCAATATAATATGTATATTAAATTCTGTTTATCTATCTATTATATATTACATGAATAGATGCATAACCTATATACTACACACCACACAACCACACACACACACACACACACACACACACACACACACACACACACACACACACACATATATATATTATATATATATATATATATATATATATACTGTATTTATATATGTGTGTGTGCGTTATGTGTGTGGTGTGTGTGTGTGTGTGTTTTTTTTTTTGTGTGGGTGTGTGTGTGTGTGTTGTG
>NW_020869448.1:137598-145098 GCF_003789085.1 Penaeus vannamei
GGAAAAGGCGTGATGCCACGCCTCCATGGTCCAGGAGGAGTTCGGGGTTAAGCTCCACACCTACTCCCGCGAGCACCCTGAATGGCCCCTGGTGGTCGAGGGGGCCTTTGGCGCAGCCGAAAAAAGCCGGGGGCTCCATACAACTCCAGGTAGCAGAGAGGCACCGCTGTAATGAAGAATTCGCCGAGAGGAGCTGAAGGGGACGATTCCGGTCTGCGTCGAGCCCGGGCAAAGGCGGATTCCGAATCCGTCATGTCGCCCAGAGGCATGGGGTGACGATCCAGCTCCCTGAGCGGAACAAGCTCGGCGCCCAGATCCTAGTGACGGGCCTCAAGGAAAACGCCCGGGCCCCCGTCGCCGAGCTCGAGCTCATGGCGAACCTCAAGCTGCGCCCCGAGCACGTCCTCGTGCCGCTCCACATCAGGCGCGAGGAGCACATCCTGGTGCAATAGAAGGGTCATTTGACCTTCCTTCTTCCCCATCACAGCCAACAATAGAAGGGTCATTTGACCTTCCTTCTTCCCCATCACAGCCTGCAATAGAAGGGTCGAATGACCTTCCTTCCCCATCAGAATAGGAAAAGGTGACAGAAGAAATGCATAAGGGAAAGAAGAAAAAAGAACAAAAACAAAAAAAGCAACAAACCCTCCTCAGTTATCTAAGGAGGAGGGTCCCAAGATGAATGGAAATGACAGACTCCCATCAACTACAGTGCAACAATAGGCGCCTGTGACCGCCTCTCTGAACCTTAACACTACTTATGACGCAAACTTTGCCGCCGAGATTACCGAGCTCTTCGGATTCACTATCGAAGAACCCATGTCTTACCGACCGAAGCCGGTTGTGAAAGAACCATCCGGCCAGACCCTCCCCAAGCAGGCTAACGCACATACACACATACGCACATACACATACACGCATACACGCCTCGCACATGCAATCCATTCATATAATTCCTTACCTTGTTGCACTTGGGATCCCGGGCGCCTTGTTAAGAGCAATGGCGAATAAAAAAATATCAATCGCCCTAATGTGCGCGACATTTATTAATTCTTTTTTCATACAATACAGACATCTTATACGGCAAGAAGAAGCCGCCGTGGCCAAGCAGGTCGCGGAAATAAGAGACCTGTCCGGCCGCATCCCCCGCTTGATCCTCGGCGCCGGTCCCTCCATCGAGTGCCCGCTGAGGGAGAAGCAGCCGTGGCCCACCCCGCGATTCGTCGACCGTCGGCGGCAGCGCGAGTGCAATGCGGAGGCACTGCAGAACCTCCGGGCACTCGCTGAGAGCATCAAGGAGCAAAAGACGCCGATGGCACTGACAGCGGTCATCGCAGTGGCCGCCTCATTCATCGTCCTCGACATCCGACGACGCGCCTTGGCCACAGCCAGCCCCGCATCACAGCCAGCACTAGAAGAGTCATTTGACCTTCCTTCTTCCCCATCACAGCCAGCAATAGAAGGGTCATTTGACCTTCCTTCTTCCCCATCACAGCCAACAATAGAAGGGTCATTTGACCTTCCTTCTTCCCCATCACTAGAAGGGTCATTTGACCTTTCTTCTTCCCCATCACAGCCAGCACTAAAAGGGTCATTTGACCTTCCTTCTTCCCCATCACAGCCAGCACTAGAAGGGTCATTTGACCTTCCTTCTTCCCCATTACAGCCAGCAATAGAAGGTCATTTGACCTTCTTCCCCATCAAAGCCAGCAATAGAAAAGGTCATTTGACCTTCCTTTTCCCCATCAAGCAGCAATAGAAGGGTCATTTGACCTTCCTTCTTCCCCATCAGAGCCAGTAATAGAAGGGTCATTTGACCTTCATTCTTCCCCAAGAAGAAGAAGAAAAAAAAAAAGCAACAAATCCTCCTTAGTCATCTAAGGAGGAGGGTCCCAAGATGAATGGAAATGACAGACTCCTATCAACTACAGTGCAACAAGAGGCGCCCGTGACCGCCTCTCTGAACCTAAACACTACTTATGACGCAAACTTTGCCGCCGAGCTCTTCGGATTCACTATCGAAGAACCCATGTCTTACCGACCGAAGCCGGTTGTGAAAGAACCATCCGGCCAGACCCTCCCCAAGCAGGCTAACGCTGGCGTTAGCCTGCCCATGTATGTAGCTTAGGAGGACCGCCGGCGATTCCTCCAGCAGACTGGCAAGGCCGCGGAGAATTTCAGCGTGAAGCTCGTCAGGCCCCACGCCGGCAACCTCGTGGCGCCATTCCTCGTCAAGGGCAAGCAAGAGGCCGCTCAGCCCTTTATTCAGCACATGGAAGCCTGCATTTGCGGCAACAGGCCTCTGTGCATGCCTTTGCAAATACCTGTGGACCTGCAGCCACTCCTGAAGACCAAGCAGGCCCTCGGGATTTGGCTGAAGATGCCCTTGAGGGAGGACGATCCTTCGGAATCCTGTACCATAATCGGCAAGGAAAAGGACCGTGCGCTGATGCTCAAAAAGCTCGCCGACATCGAAGGACAGGTCCGCAGCTCTGAAAGCGCTTCCCCTGACATCGCGCCAGCGCACTACGGCAAGGCCATCGGCAAGGGCGGCGCCCGCATCAGGGAAAAGTACGGCGTCCGGGTTAACGTTCTCAAGGACAGGGAATCGCCCATCGTCGTATCTGGCCTGTCCGCCAATGTGCGCGGGGCCATCAAGGAGTTGGAGGAGCTCGTCCAGCAGGACGTGCTCCAACAGCGCATGGTCCTCCTGGTGGAGATCCTTCCCGAAGACATCGGCATCGCCATAGGAAAAGGCGGATGCCACACCTACAAGGTCCAGGAGGAGTTCGGGGTTAAGCTCCGCACCCACTCCCGCGAGCACCCTGAATGGCCCCTGGTGGTCGAGGGGCCTTTGGGCGCAGCCGAAAAAGCCGTGGGCTCCATACAACTCCAGGTAGCAGAGAGGCGCCGCCGTAATGAAGAATTCGCCGAGAGGAGCTGAAGGGGACGATTCCGGTCTGCGTCGAGCCCGGGCGGATCGGCAAGGCCATCGGCAAGGGCGGATTCCGAATCCGTCATGTCGCCCAGAGGCATGGGATGACGATCCAGCTCCCTGAGCGGAACAAGCTCGGCGCCCAGATCCTGGTGACGGGCCTCAAGGAAAACGCCCGGGTCACCGTCGCCGAGCTCGAGCTCATGGCGAACCTCAAGCTGCGCCCCGAGCACGTCCTCGTGCCGCTGCACATCAGGCGCGAGGAGCACATCCTGGTGCTCGGCCCCGATGGCAGCATGGCCGCATGGATTGAGCGCAATTCTTGTGGCCGAGGGCTGAAAACATGCCCTTGCTACTAGTAGGGCTCACTGAGGACGTGAGCAGGGCGGAGGCCACCATAATGAAGAGGCTGTTCGGCTGACGCGCCCGCTGAGCAGCTTCTCTTCCCTCCTTCCTTACCTAATTTCATCGCCTCTCCTGACGCTGAAAGTCCTTGGTGCCAGAAGGACTTTCATTCATCTTAGATAATCTAAAAGAATAGGACGATTATTCGTGTCTAACTCTGTGCGTATAATCAATTCTGTTGTTTGTCACTCGTACAAACAACAGAATTGTTTATATAGTGATAATGAAAAAAAAAAAAAAAACAATGATAATGATAATCATAATCATAATAATGATAATAATAATGCTTATGACATAATCACAGTGATGATAATGATGATCATTATGATAAGGATTGATAGTAAAAATGGTAATGATGGGGCTGGGCGTGCGGCGGCGCGGAGCCGGGCGGCAGGTCCCTGGGGGTTGCAGTGGCGACGCCTCCTAGGGGGTAATGAACATCAATGATAATGATAATGATGACTCAAGCTGACCCCAACCAAACCGTGCTTCGCGATTCATGAACGCGATTGGAGGTCGTGGTTCGTAGGAGGCACCCAAACGAAATAAAAGGAAAACAAGGTAATCGATACTTATACCTTTACACCCCATTACCCTCGAAGTTTTGCGGCCAAAGCCATTTATTAATGTTTGGTAGCCCAAGAGGCGCTATTTGAGACGATGCATTATTCACACCCACAAATATTACTCACAGTATGTATGTGTGTGTGTGAGTGTGTAAGAGAGAGAGAGAGAAGGGAGGGGGCGGAGAGTGAGAGTGAGAGGGGGGGGGGGTACAGGCACTAGCCTCGATATGATGGGACTGAAAACAGTCACTCCTTGCTTTGCATAGCGAAGTATTATCATTATACTTGTTAGCACTTTTATCATTATCATTATTACTACAGTTGTCCTTATTGCTATCATTATCGTTTTTATTATCCTTATTGTTATTGCTGTCGTTATTTTCATTATTATTCTTATTATTACTACTGCTACTATAACTATTATTATCTTTATTATTATCATTATCATTACCATCATCATATTGCCATTACCATTATCATATTAGTAATAATAACAATTGTTTTTGTTATTATTATCATTATTATTAATATTACTATCATATATTACTTTTATATATATATATTTTTTAGATAATTGTAATAACAATGATATTTTCACTTCTACTACTAATAGTAATAATAATGGTACTAATTGTTTAGATATAATAGTCATTATCTTTATTAACATCACCAATATTGTTATTATTATAACAATTATTATTATTGTTATTATTATTATTATTACTATTATTACTATTACTATTATATTATTATTATTATTATTATTATTATTATTATTATTATTATTATTATTATTACTATTATCACTGTTATTATTATTATCATCATTGTTATTATCACTATTATTATTATCATCATTTTTATTATCACTATTATTATTATCATTCTTCTTCTTCTTTCTTATTTATTATTATTATTATTATCATAATCATTATTGATATTATTATTACTATCATCATGAATCATTTTATTGCTGTTGCTATTATCACTATCGTCTTGGCTATAATTATCATGTTTATGTTAAATATAATTATCATTATTATACTCATTTTACCTTTATCATTATCGTTATTTTTATCATTATTATTATTATTGTTGTTGTCATTATTTTTAATATGGATATTAATATTTTCATTATAGATTTAAAATAATAATCATTATTAGCATTATAATTTTTTCATTACTATTTTCATTATAGATTTAAAATAATAATGATTATTAGCATTATTTTTTTTCATTACTATTATTATCATTATCACTGTCTATAATAATAGTAATAAAAAAAATAATGATATTATTATCATCATTACTATTATCACCATAACTAATATTACTATTGTTATCATTATCACTAATAGGACTATTTTCATAATTATGATCAAAATAATTATTATTGTTATTATTATCATTATTATTATAATCATTATCTTTGCTTTTGTCATAATTAATATTATATCTATTGTTGTTGTTATTATTGTTTGAAGTTACTGTTATTGTTATCGTTAAAATTTCTATTCTGCTTTATCTTATTCATCATCATTATTATCCTCAGATCTATTACATTTACTATGATATTATAACATTCATCATAATCCTCCCCGTAATTACTTAAGTTACAATTAATCTTTCTTTTCTTTTTCCATTTTCATTTACGATGTTTTAATCTCTCTCTTTGTTATCATTATCATCATTACTCTTACCTTTTTAAAATGGTATTCATTACATTTTCAATAACCACATCCATTCTATTACAGCTACCTTTATTAAAATTCCACGTGAGAATTCTGCATCCTATTCTAAAACGTATCTCTGAAGAGTTTAAAAATAGAACGCAAAAACAAGAAAAGAAAAGAAAAGAAAAAAGATACCCATGACATTGCAAAGAGAATATTTGAAAATGCATAACCAAAAAAATTCGAACGTTGAATTTTGCCAGCCCTTAGCAATATTGCAAACCCGAAGGAAGAGAGATAAGGGCGAGGGGAGAAGAGATAACCAGGGGTTCCGGAGAGATATAAGGATGACGAGAGATGCGATAGGGGGTGGGGGGGTAAAGAGTGAAGATTGAAACGAGAGAGATACGGAGACAGGGGACAGAGAGAGAGAGAGAGAGAGAGAGAGAGAAGAGAGAGAGAGAGAGAGAGAGAGAGAGAGAGAGAGAGAGAGAGAGAGAGAGAGAGAGAGAGAGAGAGAGAGAGAGAGAGAGAGAGAGAAGGGGGGAGACAGACAGAGATGTAGAGAGAGAGAGAGAGAGGCAGAGAAAGAGTGAGTGAGTGAAAAAGAGAGAGAGAAGGAAACAGAGAAAAAGAGAGAAACAGAGTGAGCGAGCGAGGGAGAGAGACGCAGAGAGAGAAAGAGAGAGAGGGGGGGGGAGAAAAGAGAGTGAGAGAGAAGGAAACATAGAAAAAGAGGAGAGACAGAGAGTAAGAGAGAGAGAGAGAGAGAGAGGGAGCAGAGAGAGGGAGAGAGATGGAAAGAGAAAGAGAGGGAGAAGCAGAGAGAGAGAGAGAGATGGAAAGAGAGAGAGAGAGAGAGATGGAGAGAGATTGAGAGAGAGAGAGAGAGAGTGTGAGAGAGAAAGAAAGAAAGAGAAAGAGAGAGAGAGTGAGAGAGAAGAAAAAAAGAAAGAAAAAGAGAGAAAGTATCAAAACCAACCTCTATCTAACAGGCACTACCTCAAGAGAACGGGCAAACTTCCGGTCAAATTCCTACCTTTATTTTAGTATTTCCGCATCACACGGCAGTTCCGAGAGCAACCAGAGGATAATATATTGTGGTAATCCTATTCCACCAAAGGTTTTCGAAGTGAGGTTCTCCTGTAGACTGTGGGATGATTCCGAAAGAGGAAAATGCAGGAGGAAGATTATTTCGGGGAGAGATTCAGGAAAACGTTTGAAAATAATGTTGGTGATATTATCAAATTTTCTTGTTGGATAGATAGAAAAATCGCAGAAAAAGGAAGGGATAAAGAAAGAGAGAGGTGTAGAGAATGGGAGAGACAAAGGGTGAAGAAGGTAGATAGGCAGATAGATAGATATATAGAAAGATACAGAAGGATAGGTAGGTGGGAAGAGAGAGAGAGAGTGGGAGGGACAGAGAGAGAGAAAGAGAGAGAGAGAGAGAGAGAGAGAGAGAGAGAGAGAGAGAGAGAGAGAGAGAGAGAGAGCCAGACAAACGCACAAACAGACATTCAGACAATGATAAGAAAAACACCCTGCATAGCACTCCTCCCCCCTTCCCCCCTTCCTCACAAAAAAAGAAGAAGAAAAAAAAAAAAAAAACGAAGTACATATCCCCCAAAATAAACCTCATTAAATTAAAGACAACAGACACTACATGGCATCCTCCGCTGCCTACGCGCTCCTAAACATGACGTGGAGCGCTGTACCCGTGGCAGTCTTAGTGCCATTCCGGTGCCAGCAGCTGATTGTTAAGGATGTCGTGTGTGTCAACGATGAGTAAGACCGCAGGCGAAGGAGCAGCTCTGTGTCTCCAGATATTTCATGCCAGTCTGTCTCCCGCTCTGAGGCGCTCTTTCTAGTGACTGCGTTTATGGCGGGGTTTGCAAGTCCGGCCGCTCGTGCGGGTTCTGCT
>NW_020869448.1:152598-155098 GCF_003789085.1 Penaeus vannamei
AAGTTTCCGCCTTTGGGGAGCTGTGAGATGCGGGAAGGAGGAAGGAAAGGGAGGGAAGGAGGGAAGGAAAGGGAGGAAGGAAGGAGGGAAGGAAGGAGGGAAGGAAGGAAGGATGGAAGGAAGGAATAAGGGACGGAAGGGCAGAAGGAGGGAAGGAAGGAAGGAGGGAAGGAGGGAAGGAGGAAGGAAGGAGGAAAGGAGGGAGGGAAGAAGGAGGAAGGAGGGAAGGAAGGAGGGAGGCAAGGAGGGAAGGAAGGAGGGAGGGAAGGAAGGAAGGAAGGAGGGAAGAAGTGAAGGAATGTTGGGTGTGTGGGTTTGGGGTTGCATGAGTTGGTTGGTATGCCTGGGTGGGTTGGTTGGTATGCCTGGGTGGGTTGGGTGGTATGCCTTGGTGGGTGTGGGTATGCCTGGGTGGTTGGGTACTGGGGGTTGGTATAACTGGTTGAGAGATAGTGCGGGTGGTATGTCTAGGTGGCTGGCTACTCCCCCCCCCTCTATCTATCTATCTATCTATTTATCTATCTATCTTTCTCTCCTTTCTTTCCTTACCAAGAGGTACACCATTCCTTCCTCTGTTTATTCCCTTTCTCTTCTACTTTCTGTATGCTTTGTCTAACCAGATTTGTTTTACCAGATATTTAGAAGACATGTGGAATTCTTTGTTTGTAATTATTATGAACAGATGTCTTTAAGCAATGTATGCATGTGTGTGTGCGTAAATATGCGTTTTATTTATGTGTATTTGTGTGTGTGTGTGTGCACTTGTGTGTGTGTGTAAGTATGTGTGTGTGCATATAAGTGTGTGTGTGTGTGTTTGTGTCTGTATACATGTATGTAATGCAACCACACTCTCATATCTCTTCCTTCCCCTCCTTCTCTTCCCTCTCCTTCCCCTCTTCCATTCCTCCCCTCCCCTCCTTTTCCTCCCCTCTCGCAATATCGCCTCCCGCCTTCCAACAGTCCCCACATATTTTTCCTCCTCGTCCATTGCAAGGGCAGTAAAAGCCTTGACCCTTTTTTCATTTTTGGGGCTTAATCGTTGCAGCTGCAATGTCACGTTCTCCTTTATCTTACCCAAGGAACGTCGGCAGTCACCAAGGTCTGTGTTGTTGCTTTTGAATTAGGAATTGTGTTAAGGGAAGAAGCAGAAGAATAAAATTAAATCGTTGTTATTATCGTATGATTTCGTAGGGGTTTCGTCTTCGAAGTCCTCCGCTATCTATTTCATCAGGAGGTAAATGCTAAGAATTACTTAGAAAATTATGCATATTATTCCATTCCCAGAAGTCCTTGCATATTATCAACGGCCAAAAATAACTCTTCTTTCTATATTATCCCCCATAAACGAGAAAAAAAGAAGAGAAATGAGTTTAGAAAAGAACTGAGCATTAATGAACTATGAAGGGGGATATGCAGTAATGATATGCAAATGATATAATGGTATGTAACTTTCGAGAAGATAATGAATGTCAACTTTCTTGAATAGTCTTTTTTATTGTCAGTCAGATTGCCTTTGTCAATAAATATTTTGCAAGACATATCAGCCAAATGCAATATCAATAATAGGATTGGTATTATTTAGTGTCACTGTTATAAATTGTTTTCATCATTCTGTTGTTCTTGACAATATTGTCATTTTCCTTTTCATTATTTTCCTCATAATCATGCATGATCTTATAATTTCATTACCACGGTAAATACTACTATTAGCAGTGTTATTTCCATTTATTATCTACTACCATGTGATATTACTGATGATACTAATAGAAGTAATGATAATGATCATGGCACTACTACTAATACTGCTGCTGCTAGTGCAATTATTATCATTAACATTCCTATCAGTAAGGGTGAGAATAACATTAACAACTAAAAAACAGTAATCATAATAATAAATATGATTTTAGTCATTATTACTGCATCCCCATCGTTATCTTTTTGCTTCCATGACTAATATTCTCAGTTGGTAGAAAATCAGTGTTTTCATCTTTATCCAAATCATGTGGACCAACAACAGCTAAATTACGCTTTTATTGATAACACAGATTGTTTTGTTTTGAAGTTGCTTTTGTTCTATTGTCGCTGTTGTGCGGGGATGTAATTGCAATATTGCAAAGTTTAATGATACCAGAGGCAAAAAGAACAACTGCGATGGATAATTGACCGTTGAACATAATCAAAGCTGATAAGGGGAACGAAGCGAATTGCAGATATTTAGATAACATGAATATGGGCATAAATGTATAACTATATCTATCTATCTATCTATGTATAAATCCATCTATCTATTTTTTTACACACACACACATGCATATATATATATATATACATATATATATATATATATATAGTATATATATATATATATATATATATATATATATCATATCATCATTTATATCACACACCCACCACACACTATATACATATATATATATAATTATATAATATATATAGGTATATATATATATATATATATATATTATATTATATATATATA
>NW_020869448.1:177598-182598 GCF_003789085.1 Penaeus vannamei
AAAGATCACAAACTATAGTGCGTATAATTTCAGAAAAAAAAGAAAATGGCAACTCACCCGAACTCTAGGATGCTCCGATTTCCTACGTTTCTGGTACATTCTAATTAGCTAGCACTAAATCTTTACGCTTTGGCATTTCCCAATTAACATTAAATATTTTCATTGATTTCTACCACTTGACTATTTCATTTATGGTCTATTTTACACCACGAATTATTTCTCTATTCATTAATTTTCCTAAAAAAAAAGAGGCGGCGATTCGGATACTCCAACACCCTGTGAGGGTTGCCAGCTTTTCCTTTCTTGAGTAGGGACGGAGTAAAGCTTTCCACATCAATAAATATCCCTTTATACTCTCATAACACGAAGTTGCAATTAAAAGGGGTATACGACACTGAAGTGGTAATCCCAGAACTTAAGGGGAGAATCACTTGAAGTCAATTAGATTTAGAGTTGTGAGTAGTCCTTGGTTTAATGCAAGTTCAAAAGGCTCGGGATTAGAGTGAATAGAGACCTAACCGTTTAAGGAGGAAGGCTGGAATATGAGAGTAGATGAGGAGAAGAAGGGAAGAGGGAAAGAGATTATGATAGAAAGAGGTAACTGAAGAAGGAAAGAGGTATTGAAAGAAGGGAAGATGGGATGGAAGAAGTAAAGAGAGAATGGAAGGAAAGAGGAAATGGAAGAAGGAAAGAAGACATGGAAGAAGGAAAGAGGTTATAGAAGAAAGGGGTAATAAAACAAATAAGATGTTAAAACGAAGAAAAATGTAACGAAAGAAAGAACAGTAAGATGAATAGGATTATGTGTATGTTTCTGTGTGTGCCATTATTATATCGCTTCTGTGTTTTCTTATTTTAATTTTATGAAATTTCATTTTCCAACCTCTTTTTCTCTCTCTCTCTTTCAATTTCCTTCTGGAATATCGTCTCTTCCTCTGTTTTGTATCCCTTTTTTTTTTATATCATTCTCTTTTTTTCCTTTTCTTACTACGTTTTTGTCTTCATCTTACACCCTTGCTCTCCATTTTCTCTTCCTTGCTATCGATCCTTTTCTCTATCTCCCTTACTTCTATCTCTTTTATGTCTCCATCTTCTTCCGTCTCCCTCCTTTCTCTCTCATTTCCATCCACTCCCTCTCCCTCCCACCTTTCCCTCTCGATCAAAAAGAAAAAGAAGAATAAAAAGAATAAGAAAAAAAAAAAAAAACAATGCACGTGTCCTGAACATCTTTGCACTCTACCTCTGTCTTAATCCGGGAGCTCTAAGGACGCTCAGAGACAAAGGAACGAGCTAATTTGTGTTTTCCTTAGAGAAGACGTCAGTATCGTCAATTCAAGTGCCTTTTGTCTGGCCTGAGGCGGGCGTCGACCTTGCTCGTGTTTGGTCTGATGGAGGCGAAGTTTTGCTCTTTAGGGCGTGCGGCTCCTTGGGAGAGCGAGGGCGGCAGCGGCGGGCCCACAAGCGGCAGCATCTAAAGAAACCCTTGTGTGCCGCGACCTTGCTCTGTATGTGTGCTGTGTGTTGCGATGTGAGACGTGCTCGGCTTCTTGTGTAGAGCGATGCGCACGCGGCATGAGTGTGCTTGTGTGGTGTTTGTTTGTGTATATGTGTGGTTTGTTTGTGTATGAGTGTGAATGATGTGTTGTGTGTGTGTGTGTGTGTGTATGTGTGCATGTTTGTGTATGAGTGTGCTGTTGTGTGCTTGTGTGGTGTGTTTAGTGTGCTTGTGTGGTTGTGTTTTATGTGTGTGCGTTTGTGTGTGTTTGCTTGGGTATGAGTGAGCTTGTGTGTTTTATTTATTTGTGTGTGTGTTTGTGTGTATGTATGTGTGTTGTGTTGTGTTGTGTGTGTGTGTGTGTGTGTGTGTGTGTGTGTGAGAGCGTTCGTGCTGCTTATATTTACTTTTATAGGTAGTGCACTTAATATTTGCATACATACATAGATTTACAAATAGATGTACAAACATACAGACAGACGAAAAATCTTAGGCAGGCCCCTAATGGAAGTAAGAGAGATTTAAAAAAATCACAATTGGTATTAACATGTATTATAAAAGATAAAAGAGGAAAGATTTTTTTTTCGCGAAGTGTACCCAGGATAATTCCAATTTACATTCATCATCCACAAAAGCTGTATATGGAATGAAATCGCGAAGAAAGGATCCACCCCACTCGCTCCACCGCAGTGCATTTTGCCTCCGTTGGAACAGCAATGAAATAATCACAGCGACCGGATCCCTTGGTCCATCGGTGTTATGCTAACCGACCCTCGAAACATGCTCCAGCAAAGGGTTTCAAGTTACATTTTAGCGTGGGATCGACTTCACTTTGTAATGGGGGTAAATAGCATGGCTTTTTTCGTTATCCTTAATTGTTTGTCTGCTTTGATCCCTAAGTTTTATACGCAGGAATCTGTATGCTTTTACGCCGTTTTGGTGTCGATTTCATCTGAGGGTTTTAAAATGTGTTTCTGGTTTCCATGAGAGAGAGTATTAAACAATGTCCTTTGACCTTCTCAGTGTTAAATGACAGAGGAGATATATGCTCATATTTCCGCACGTAATATCATTCATCTTCACCATTACTTGCCCTTTGCAAATCTAGTGGCGAGAATACAGAACTTTGCGTTGATTCCTTCTGCATCTACGGGCAAGAACACAGAACTACGAATGTATTGGCCAGAATACAGAAGTACACGGTAGCTCCTTGCGCAATCTATTGTCAAGAATACATAGCTGTATATATGTCATTCCGCGATAACGGGCCCGATACTGGATCAAGGAGAGGCGCCATCCCTGCTGCCACATAAACCCGCGTCGAGGCATCCCATTCTGATGAGGCTGAAGGCGAGGCGACGCTCCGCTGAATGATGCATTTCCTCGAGTGAATGTAGATGGAGGTTCGGTCATCTTGCCCTTGCAATCGGCCGTTGATTTGCCTCTGAAGGGCTTTCGACGCAGCCTTGGCATTTAGGACACGCTGGCTTGGGCACAGACACAGCAGACGCAGCAGCAGGAGAGAGACGAAGTTCTCGCAAGATGTTCCGACGCCAATAGCACGGCGCTGTAGTTCCCTTGTCCTTCTCCGCCTCCTTTATTCCGTTCTACGGATCGGTTCCGGATGCGCGCGGACAATGGATCTGAATATATTTCCGTCCTGATGATTCCGGATAATCCTCGCTCGGGCACAAAACAACAAAAACACACACATACACACACACACACACACACACACACACACACACACACACACACACAAATACCACACACACACACACACACACACACACACACACACACACACACTACACACACACACACACACACACACACACACACACACACACACATACACACACACACACACACACACACACACACATACACACACACACACACACAACAATCAAATGTGTGGTTTTACAGCCCATTCGTACACAAAGTTCGTGACGCGCCTTGTTTACACTGCGCACGCGTCGCTCGTTCACCTACCCCGAGAGAGTCGCGCAGCGGATGTGACCAAAATTCTGACGTCGTTCGAAAGCGACACCGAAAACCGTTGTATTTTTGAAACGTATTTTTACGTGTTTTATTTTTGTTTTTATTTTCCTCTTTTTTGTAGCCTGAAGTGCTGGCTACAGTTTGACAGTCCCGATAACAATCCAATGCATAACTACAGCGGGTTTAATGGGAACACAAAGGGAGTGTAACAATACCTTTGATCTTCGCCAAATAGTTATACGCTTATTTTCATGGGTGAGGAGAGAGGCGAGGAGAGAGCAAGGGAGAGGGGAAAGGAAAGAGAGAGAGAGAGAGAGACAGACAGACAGACAGGCAGATAGAAATAAAGTGCGAGAGAGGGCAAAAAAGAAAAAAAAGGGAAAAAAAGTGGGGCAGATGAACAGAGACAAACAGACAAGTGACTGAAATAAAAAACGAGAGACAGAAAGAGAGAGAGAGAGATAGAGGAGAATGATATATTCATTTACTAACTTGCTAAATCTGCATATAGATTACCGATCTATTTTTAGGGCATCGTTTACGCTCGCCCCCCCCCCCCTACCCGCTCATGGCCCCAGCATGAATCAAACACATGTGCAAGGTTAAGCACGTTAACACTCGACTTTCGTTATAGGATGTCAGTAGATTATTCTTTCAGTAAATCCAGTAAATACTCTACTTGCTTTTATATGCATAGCTAAAATGATATATGCGTATTCCTAAAAAAAAAAAAAAAAAAAAAAAAAAAAAAAAAAAAAAAAAAAAAAAAATAATAATAATAAATCAACGGCTGTAAAAAATATCTCTTTCTCTTTTCTCTTTTCGTAACAGCTCTTCTCCCAGTAATTACTCATATCTAATTTATCTTAATAACAGATTACACGGATCTGGTGATTATAGAAGGTTGCCACGACAGCAGTAGTTACAGTTCATAGCCTATGATAAACACATACATTTCTTAAACTGTCTACGGATTAGGTGAGTTTCCTAGTAGCTATGGTAATGGTCGCGGGTGAAGAGAACGGTCTCTGATTAACGAAATATAATTGGTTCGTATTTTCTCTAACTATTTCGGTCGATTACGATGGGGCGATGGAGGGTGGGATGGAAACGTGTTTGGGAAATGTGCTTGGATTCCGATTCTTGTCCGTGCTCTGGTTGTGTCGTCTCTTCCGTTGTTGGTTTGACTGTTTCGCTTTTCTCTGTCTTTGTTTTTGTGTTTTTTTGTTTCTCTTGTTTCTGTTTCTGTCTCTGTCTCTTTCACTCTCACTCTGTTACTCTCTGTCTTTCTCTTTCTCTCTCTCTCTCAGTATGTGTGTGTGTGTGTGTCTGTCTCTCTCTCACTCCCCTCTCCAATTCTCTACCTTTACTATATCCATCACTCCACTTCTCTTTATCTCCTCACTACTGTCCCTCCAACTTTGCCTACCATCCCTCTCTTCCTTGCATTTCCCCTCCCTCTTTTTCTTTCCATCTGTCTCCTTACTACTCCCCTCCTCCC
>NW_020869448.1:211589-214089 GCF_003789085.1 Penaeus vannamei
GTCTGCGTACACGCATATTCCCGCACATGCAGATCCGCACGAACTCTCCTCCTGGTCGCAGCTCCCGACCTCAAGTTCCGTTCGACTCGTTGGTCCGATTTCCCTCCCGGGTTCCTCCGAGCGAGAGCACCGGGGCTTCGCTGCCTCTCGCGGTGCCAAGGCTGAGGCAGTCACGCACCCCCAATACCGCCACACTTCCCCCCACTTCTTCCCCTCCGTGCCCCCTCCTGCTCTCCTCCTTTTCTTTCTTCTGAGATCTCTCTCTCTCTCTCTCCCTCTGGTTCGTTTCGATCTCTCTCTCGCTCTCTTTCTTTTTTCTCTTCTTCTCTCTCTCTCTCTCTTCTCTCTCTCTCTCTCTCTCTCTCTCTCTCTCTCTCTCTCTCTCTCTCTCTCTCTCTCTCTCTCTCTCTCTCTCTCTCTCTCTCTCTCTCTCTCCTCTCTCTCTCTCTCTCTCTCTCTCTCTATCTCTCTCGCTCTCTCTCTCCTGAGTTTTCTCTCTCCTCTACCTCCTCCTTTTCCCTTTCTGCTCTGCTCTCTCTCCTTCCCTTCAATTTTTCCTTCCACCTCTCCTACCCTTCCCCTGCCTCTCCCTCTTCTACTCTCTCCCCTCTCCCTCCCCCTCCCCCTCTTTCCCTCCCTCTCCTCCTCCATTCTCTCCCCCTCCCCTCCCCTTCCACCCCACTCCCCTCCCCTCCCCTCCTCCTCCCCTTCCGCTCCTCCCCTCCCTCTCCCTTCCACTTTCTTCCCTCTTCCTCCCATCCCCTCCCCTCCCCTTCACCCTCTTCCCCCCTCCCCTTTCACCCCCACCCCCCCACAGCCTCTCCCTGTGTTTCATGATAGAGTATCTCTAATTCTGCTTCGTCATCCTCTCCTCTCCCAGCGCCCTCGCCGAGATAATTGCCAATTGATTAGCTTTAAGAACTTGCTGAGTGGCCATGGCGGCTCGCGGCGGCACCGCAAGATCACATATATATATATATATATATATATATATATATATATATATATATATATATATATATATGTATATATATATATATATGTGTGTGTGTGTGTGTGTGTGGTGTGTGTGTAATGTGGGGTGTGGGTGTGGGTGTGGGTTGTGTGTGTGTTGTGTTTGTGTCTGTGTATGTGAGCTTGTACTGACATGTCCATCCCGTTTCTCTTCCAGAAAAATGATCAATTTTAAAACAATTTTTTAGAAAAGCTCATTAAATCGAGGTAATGAAAAAGGACTGTCGTTGACCCTCTCTGTGATCGTCTGTTCGTTTGACCCTCTCTGTGACCCTTCGTGTGACCTCTCGTGTGTCTCCGACCCTCTCGTGTGACCCTCTCGTCTGACCCTCTCGTGTGACCCTCTCGTCGTGACCCTCTCTGACCCTCTCGTGTGACCCTCTCGTGTGACCCTCTCGTGTGACCTCTCTCGTGTGCTCTCGTGTGACCCTCTCGTGTGACCCTCTCGTCCGTGTGAACTCGTGTGCTCTCTCGTGTGACCCTCTGTGTGCTCGACCCTCTCGTGTGACCCTCTCGTCTGACCCACTCGTCTGACCCACTCGTCTGACCCTTTCGTGTGACCCTCTCGTGTAGGCTACTTACTTATCAGAATGCACTTGGGTAAGGAGGCTTTTTCGCAGGGGGGGGGGGGTGCGCCCGCGTGCCTGCGTGCTTTGGTGTGTTTGCAAGCACGTCTGCTTCGTATTTCTCATTCATAAAGTTTTTTTTTTTTAATGGCACTTTCGTAGCTGTTTTACAATTTTTAAAAGATTCTTTTTTTTCATTCATAACCTTTTTTGCCACTTTCGTAGCTGTTTTAGAATTTTTAAGATTTTTTTTTTTTTTTTTTTTTATGAGGAGGTACCATTCCTTCTTAATTCTTTCTCTCTTTCCTCCATCTCTTCCTTCTCTGTCCTGTCCTCCGTCTGTCCCTCGTTCCCTCTCGCTATTCCTCTCCCCTTCTCCTTCTCTCCTTCCCTCCGTCTTCAAACACTTTCCCCTCCCTCCCTCCTTCCCTCCGTCTTCCATCCCTCCCTCCTCCTCCCTCCTTCCCCCTTCCCTCCGCCTTCAAACTCCTTTCCAACTCCTTCCCTCCTCCCTCCTCCTCCTCCCTCCAACTTCATCCCCTCCCCTCTCCCCTCTCCCTCCCTCCCTCCTCCCTCCCTCCCTCCTTCCCCGTCTTCCATCTCCCCTCCCTCCCTCCTCCCTCCAACTTCATCCCACGTAGGACCCCCCTCCCCCTCTCCCCTCTCCCACCCTCCCCCTCCCCCTCCCCTCCCTCCTTCCCTCCCGTCTTCCATCTCCCTCCCTCCCTCCCTCCAACTTCATCCCCACGTAGGACCCCCCCTCTCCCCCCTCCCCACCAACCCCTCCCCCACCAACCCCTCCGCACCAGGATACGTCCGACTTGGCGAGTAAAAGTCCTACCAACGACTAGCAGAAAAGGACTAGTTTTTTGTCTCGCCGCGTGAAGGATACTACACGAGCCTCACCGCACACACGCCGC
>NW_020869448.1:219089-221589 GCF_003789085.1 Penaeus vannamei
CCCTGCTCTCTCTCGGCTCTCTCTCTCTCTCAGTCTCTCTCCTCTCTTCTCTCTCCTCTCTCTCTCGGTCTCTCTCTCTGCTCTCTCTGGCTCTCGATCTCTCTCTTGCTCATCTCGTCTGCTTCGTCTCATCGAATCGTCTTCTCTCTCCTACTGTCGCTGCTCTGCGTCTCTGCTCTCTGCTATCTCTCATCTAGCTCTCTCAGGTACCGCGTGTCTACTGTCTCGTCGTGCTTCGTTGCGTCTGTCGTGTGTCTATCTACGTCGTCCCTTGCTCTCTCTCTACTCGTGTCTATTCTACTCGTCCTCGTTGTCCTCCTCTCTTGGCTTGGCTCTTTTCTCACTTATCCACCTCCCTGTTATTCCCTTTCTCCTTCCCTAGTCACTCATCTCCGCTTCTCATCTGAGACGTCTTGCCTGTCTGGTCCCCTCTCCCTCTCCCCTTCCCCTCCCCTCCCCTCCCCTCCCGCTCCTCCTCTCCTCTCCCCTCCCGCTTCCTCTCTGCTCCCCTGCCCGCATGCTTGCCTCGTTCGCCATCGTATCCCTGGCGTTCCCTCTTCCCTCTCCTCTCCCTCCCTGCCCCTGCCCTCCATTCCTTCCTGTTCCTCTCTATCTCCTCACATATACATGTCCTGTCATTCGTCCACTGTCTCGTCTCTGTTTACAAACACAACAGAAGAGATTCCCTGATTGCAAATGCTGCATGAATGAGCGAGGACCGTAGCGTGACTCTAGCTTGTGGTATGTGTCATGTCATGTCACTGTCATGTCACTGTCACTGTCATGTCAGCTTGGCCTTTTCATTGATTCATTTATCTGTTTATCTTTCTTTTAATCTTTGTGTTTTTGTTTCTCTCTCTCTCCCCTTGGCCTTTTCATTCATTCATTTATCTTTTTTTTTCTTTCTTTCTTAATCTTTACGTTTTTGTTTCTCTCTCCCTCTCCTCTTAGCCTTTTTCTTTTATTAATATCCATTTGTCTTTCTTTTAATCTTTACGTTTTTGTCTCTTTCTCCCTCTCCTGTTGGCCTTTTCATTCATTCATTTATCCATTTCTCTTTCTTTCTTAATCTTTACGTTTTTGCCTCTTTCTCCCTCTCCTTACGGTCATTTCATTCATTCATTTCTTCATTTCTCTTTCTTTTAATCTTTACGTTTTTTTTCCTTTCCCCCTCTCCTTTTGGTCTTTTCATTCATCCATTTATCCATTTCTCTTTCTCTTAATCTTTACGTTTTTGTCTCTATCCCCCTCTCCTTTCGGTCTTTTCATTCATCCATTTATCCATTTCTCTTTCTTTCTTCATCTTTACGTTCTTTTCCCTTTCTCCCTCTCCTTTTGGCCTTTTCATTCATTCATTTATCCATTCGTCTTTTCTTTCTAATCTTTACGTTTTTGTCTCTTTCTCCCTCTCCTTTCGGTCTTTCATCATCCATTATCCATTTCTCATTCTTTCTTAATCTTTACGTTTTTGTCTCTTTCTCCCTCTCCTTACGGTTTTTCCATTCATTTCTCTTTCCTTTAATCTTTACGTTTTTTTCCCTTCCCCCTCTCCTTTCGATCTTTTCATTCATTCATTATCCCATTTTCTCTTTCTTTTAATCTTACGTTTTGTCCCTTATCACCCTCTCCTTTCGGTCTTTTCATTCATTCATTTATCCATTTCTCTTTCTTTTATTCTTTACGTTTTTTTTCCCTTTCTCTCCCTCTCCTCTTGGACTACAGAGAAGACCTGTTCATAATGCTTTATTGCAGTTTTATTTACAGGCGGTTCGTCGGGCGGGTCCAGCGGGGAACTGAGCTACTATATTCCCGTCTTCATGGCCGAGATGGCAGCACCTGTCTCCACGAGAGGTACGGGGCTAAAAGTTTTTTTTTTATTATTATTTTTATATAGGGCGTGTGTGTGTGTATGGAGATTGATACGTGAGGTTATAGATAAGTGGTTGTGTGTGTGTGTAGTGTGTGTGTGTGTGTGTGTGTGTGTGTGTGTGTGTGTGATGGTAATTTTCCTTAACAATGATGATAATTACGATGAAAATAGTAATACTGATGATATGATTTTAATGATTTTGAAAAAAATACCAATTATAGAACAATTAATGACAATGCAACAAATGATGATAACAAGAACAATAACGACGATGATAACAAAATTACAGAGTAATCAGTGACCTAGATAACGAAGTGATGGTGACAAGCAAGTCGATGTAATAGCGGCACGGTGACGCAGCAATATTTCGTAAAAAAAAATGAAAATCAGTTTTCTTACTATAGTGAATATGTCTCTTTTGTAAATCTTAAATCTTTAGGTTTATTAAACAATAACGACGATAATAACGAAAATAAAGAGTAATCAATGACCTAAATGACGAAGTGATGGTACAAGCAAGTCGATGTAATATAACGGCACAGTGACGCAGCAATATTTCGAAAACAAAAAAATAAAAAAATGAAAATGAATTTCCTTCCAACAGTGAAAAAGTCTATTTTGCAAATCTTT
>NW_020869448.1:234089-236589 GCF_003789085.1 Penaeus vannamei
GCCAACGAGGCTGCCACACGTGCCAGCGCTCGCCCCATCGAGCGCGGTGTCCCTGCAGTGTCGGCACAAGCCCAACGCGTGGCCAGTGCCCGTCGCCAGGCCTCGACAACAGAGAGGAGAACGGCCAACGAGGCTGCCACACGTGCCAGCGCTCGCCCCATCGAGCGCGGTGTCCCTGCAGTGTCGGCACAAGCCCAACGCGTGGCCAGTGCCCGTCGCCAGGCCTCGACAACAGAGAGGAGAACGGCCAACGAGGCTGCCACACGTGCCAGCGCTCGCCCCATCGAGCGGTGTCCCTGCAGTGTCGGCACAAGCCCAACGCGTGGCCAGTGCCCGTCGCCAGGCCTCGACAACAGAGAGGAGAACGGCCAACGAGGCTGCCACACGTGCCAGCGCTCGCCCCATCGAGCGCGGTGTCCCTGCAGTGTCGGCACAAGCCCAACGCGTGGCCAGTGCCCGTCGCCAGGCCTCGACAACAGAGAGGAGAACGGCCAACGAGGCTGCCACACGTGCCAGCGCTCGCCCCATCGAGCGCGGTGTCCCTGCAGTGTCGGCACAAGCCCAACGCGTGGCCAGTGCCCGTCGCCAGGCCTCGACAACAGAGAGGAGAACGGCCAACGAGGCTGCCACACGTGCCAGCGCTCGCCCCATCGAGCGCGGTGTCCCTGCAGTGTCGGCACAAGCCCAACGCGTGGCCAGTGCCCGTCGCCAGGCCTCGACAACAGAGAGGAGAACGGCCAACGAGGCTGCCACACGTGCCAGCGCTCGCCCATCGAGCGCGGTGTCCCTGCAGTGTCGGCACAAGCCCAACGCGTGGCCAGTGCCCGTCGCCAGGCCTCGACAACAGAGAGGAGAACGGCCAACGAGGCTGCCACACGTGCCAGCGCTCGCCCCATCGAGCGCGGTGTCCCTGCAGTGTCGGCACAAGCCCAACGCGTGGCCAGTGCCGTCGCCAGGCCTCGACAACAGAGAGGAGAACGGCCAACGAGGCTGCCACACGTGCCAGCGCTCGCCCCATCGAGCGCGTGTCCCTGCAGTGTCGGCACAAGCCCAACGCGTGGCCAGTGCCCGCGCCAGGCCTCGACAACAGAGAGGAGAACGGCCAACGAGGCTGCCACACGTGCCAGCGCTCGCCCCATCGAGCGCGGTGTCCCTGCAGTGTCGGCACAAGCCCAACGCGTGGCCAGTGCCCGTCGCCAGGCCTCGACAACAGAGAGGAGAACGGCCAACGAGGCTGCCACACGTGCCAGCGCTCGCCCCATCGAGCGCGGTGTCCCTGCAGTGTCGGCACAAGCCCAACGCGTGGCCAGTGCCCGTCGCCAGGCCTCGACAACAGAGAGGAGAACGGCCAACGAGGCTGCCACACGTGCCAGCGCTCGCCCCATCGAGCGCGGTGTCCCTGCAGTGTCGGCGCAGGCCCAACGCGTGGCCAGTGCCCGTCGCCAGGCCTCGGCAGCAGAAAGGACGAGGGCCAAATCACGTCAGCTCTTCAGGTGATATGACGCCTAATTGGTTAGCCCGGTGCCCGCCCTAATCAGTTACCTCGATTGACATCAACGCCCCTTCCCTTTTGCCAGTAAAATACAAGGAAGGGGGAGGAGGTAGGACAGACTGAGGTTGCGACGGCACTGCGATCGCGCAAGTCGTCACTTTCCGCAGGCAAACAAAAGAAAAAAAAAAACGTATATATATATATATATATATATATATATATATATATATATATATATATATATATATATATATATATATATATATATATATATATATATATATATATATATATATATATATATATATATATATATATATATATATATACACGCACAACACACACACAGATACACATACACACATTTGTCACAATTTTTTCCTTATCACTACGTCTCCTCTGTATCTCTCACTTCCTTTATTTTGCACATACCCCCCCCCCCCACTCTCGCCCATTCACCATTTCTCGTTTCTATATAATTATTTTTCCTTCATTCATGATGTTGCAGGAAATTTCAGGCTATGTTGCAGGAGAGCGGAGAGAGAGAGAGACAGAGACTGAGGACGAATTAAGACGATGTTGCACGATAATTAAAAAAAAACAAAAAAAAAACAGCAGAAGAGTTTCCTCGCTGCCTTTCCCTCTCTCCATTTTCTTTCTTTCCTGCTTTTCTTCTTCCCTTCCCCTCCCTTCCCCCTCTCCCCCTCCTACCCTGTGTCTCTCCCTCCCTCCGTCCCTCCATCTGCCCCTCCTACCCTATGTTTCTCCCTTCCTCCCTCCCTCTCCTCCTCCTATCCTACTCCAGTATAGATAGAAATAAACTCTGAAAGGTAGAGAGAAATAAGACAGAGAGAACTAGAGAGAGAGAAAAAATAAATAAAAAAGAGAGAGAGAGAGAGAGAAAAAAATTTAAAAAAATCGTTTGAAGAGGTTGGTTTGGGTTCTAGCATTTTCGACTTTAAATGCATTTTGGCTTTTTATTTGTGTTTTTGTGGGAGGGAGAGAGAG
>NW_020869448.1:241589-244646 GCF_003789085.1 Penaeus vannamei
TGTTGTGACTCTGTCGCTTTGTTGCCGTTATTCATTACTTCTTATGTTTGCTGTCGTCTATTTGATTTACTCGTGTTGCTGTTTGTGTGTCTCGTGTTGTGTGCTCGTGTGCTGTGTTGCGTGTGTGGTGTGTCGGTGTTGGTTGTGTGTGCTTCTGTTCGTTTGTTGTCAGTTTGTGTGTGTGTTGTGCTGCTGTGTGGTGGGTTGTCTGTTTGTGGCGGGTGCGTCGTTGTTGTGTTGCTTGTGTTTGTTCTCTTTTTTGCTGTCGTATTTTGTTTAGCTCTGTGACTTCTCTTGTTGCTGTACGTACTTTGTTATCTTGTTGAGCTTTCTCTTGTTGCTGTCGCTATTTGTATTGCTGTATGCTTTCTTTAGTTAGCTTATGTACGTCTTTGTTGCTTGTTGATCATATTCATCAACTTATGTTCGTGCTGTCGTCATTTTTGCTATTGTTCTTGTTGCTGTCGCATTTGATTGTCTGTTGCTGTTGTTATCTCTTTTAGTATGGATATATATTAGTTGCTTGGTTGCTGTGTGACTTTAGCTTCTTCTTGTTGCTTAGTTAGCTATTGTGTTGCTGTTAGGTCTGTATTGCTTCTTTCTTGTTGCTGTCGCTTATGTTGCTGTTGCTGTTGCTCTATTATACTGTGTTGTCTGTCGCTTTGGTGTCTGTTATGGTTCTTGTTGCTTATCGCTTTGTTGTCTGTGCTGTTTTGCTTCTTCTTTGTGCTTTCGCTTGTTTAGCTGTATCATGTTTGATTAACTACTTGTGTTTGCTGTCGCTTCGTTTGCTGTTGCTGTTGCTTCTCTTGGTGACTTGTACGACTATTTATAGCTGTCCTGTACTTCTCTTTGGTCGACTGTCGCTTTGATTTCTGTTGCTGATTATAGCTTCTTACTGATTGCTTAGCGCTATTTGTTTTGCTGTTGCTTCTCTTGTTGCTGTCTCGCTTATTGTTGCTAATGATATGCCTCAGTTGTTATCTCTTTTTTTGACTTTCTGCTTTTGTGCTGTGTTGCTGTATTTAGCTATTCTCTTGTTAGCTACTCGATTGCTATATTAGTGACTGTTATGCTTTTCTCTATGATTTGACTGATCGTATTTGTTTGCGGGTTGTGACCGTTGATCTTTCTCCTTTTGTGTGTTTCGTGCTTTGTTGCTAGTTGCTTCTGCTTGTTGCTGTTGCTTCTCTTGTGGTGTGTTGCTTCTCTTGTTGCTGTGTGCTTCTCTGTTGCTGTTTGTTTCTGTGTTGGTTGCTGTTGCCTTCTCTTGTGCTGTGGTTGTGCGTGTTCGTGCTGTTGCTTGTGTTGTCGTGCTGTGTTTGCTGTTCGTCGTTTTGTTCTGTTGTGCTGTCTGTTGTGTGCTGTATTTGCTTCTTACTTAGTTGTTGTTGACTTATTATCATTTGTTGACTACGTTTGTTCTTCTTTGTTGCTGTACTCGCTTTGTGACTGTTGCTTCTCTTGTTGCGGTTCGCATTTGTTGCTGTTGTCTTCTCTTGTTGCTTTTTCAGTCTTTGTATGACTGTATTGCTGTCTACTTTATTCCTGTATTGATTCTCTTGTTTGTGCTAGTTCTCACTCGCTTGTGTTTGTGTTTTGTGGTGTGTTTGCTCGTGTTGTTGCTAGTCTCGCTGTGTGTGTGCCGTGTTGTGTGCTGTGCTGTCTGCTGTGTTGTGTCTCTCTGGTTGTCGTCTGTTTTGTTGTGTCCGTGCGTGTGTTGTGTGGGGTCTTGTGTGTCTCTCGTTGTGTGTGCTATCGTCTATTTTCTCTCTGTATCTATCTCATCTATTCTATTATATCTATCTATGTCTATCTGTCTATCAATCTATCTCTGTCTCTGACTGTCTCTCTCTCCTCCCTCTCTCTCTCGCTCTCTCTCTCTCCCTCTCTTTTTCTAATCTTCGTATTCTCCTCTCTCATGCCTTCTATTCCCTCCCTATTCGTTTTGCATTTTCCCCTCTCTCTCTCTCTCTCTCCTCCCATTCTTTATCCATGTTACCGCCACTTTCGTGTGCCTATTTAGTCTTCCTTTTTGTAAAGTCGCCGCGTGGTTGCTAAGGGGCGGGTGGAGTATGGAGGGAGGGGGGGAAGGATATGACAAGGGGTAGGTAGGATGAAGAAGGAAGGGGAGGGCGGGGGGGGAGGCGGGTCTTGCTCTCTTTGCACGATCGTATGCGACATATCGGTCTACCCCTCCCCCCCCTCCCTCTCCCCCCCTCTCTCTCTCCCCCTATGCCAAACCCTTACTATCTACGCGTTCAGCACTCTTCTCCTCTGCATCTCCCGTTCGTCATCTCTCTATTCATCCTCCTTATGTCTCTCTGTTTCTCTTTCTCTCCCTTCATTCTCTCTCTATCTCTCTTTTTTGCTCTCCTCTTTCTTTTTTTTCTTCTCGTCTCTGCTTTTCTTTTTATCTCTCTCTGCATTCTCTCCCTCTCTACTCTTTTCTTTCTTCTCATTTCTCTCTTTTCTTTCTCTCCCTGTCCCCTCTCTCTCTCTTCTTTCTCCTTTTTCTCTTTCTTCTCCCTCTTCTCTCCCTGGCTCTCTCCTCTCTTCTTTCTCTCTTTTCTCTCCTCTTTCTTCCCTGTCATCTCTCCTCTCTCTCTTCTTTTCTCTCCCTCTCTATCTCTCATCTCGCTTTTTATCTGTCTCTTTCTGTCTCTTCTGTCTCTCTCTCTCTCTTCTCTCTCTTCTCTCTCTCTCTCTCTCTCTCTCTTCTCTCTATCTCTCTCTCTCTCTCCTCTCTCTCTCTCCTCTCTCTCTCTCTTATCTCTTTCTTTTTTCTCTCTCTCATCTCTCCTCTCTCTCTTTTTTCTTTCTCTCTTTCTCTCTTTCTCTTTCTCTCCCCTGCCCTCTCCCTCCTCTCTCTTTTTCTCTCTTTTTCTCTTCTCTCCCTCTTTCTCTCCCTGCTCTCTCCCTCTCTCTCTTTCTCTCTTCTCACCCTTCTTTCTCTCCTGGTCTCTCTCTCTCTCTCTCTCTTTCTCTTCCTCTTTCTTCTCTCTATCTCTCTTTTTTATCTGTCCTCTCTCTGTCTCTTCTGTCTCTCTCTTCTCT
>NW_020869448.1:244746-247246 GCF_003789085.1 Penaeus vannamei
ATATAATATATATATATATATATATATATATATATATATATATATATTATATATATATATATATATATATATATATATATATATATATATATATATATATATATATATATATATATATATATTATATATATTACATATGATATATTAAATATATTATATTATGTATATATATATATATATATATATATATATATATATATATATATATATATACATATATATATATATATATATATTATGTATATATATATTACATATATACATATATATATATATATATATATATATATATATATATATATATATATATATATATATATATATATATATATATATAACTATATGTATGTGTGGTGTGTGTGTGTGTTGTGTGTGTGTGTGTGTGTGTGTGTGTGTGTGTGGTGTATGTATATAATATACATATATATAAACTTATATATATATATATTATTATATATATATATATATAATATATATATGTATGTATGTATGTGTGTATGTATGTACGTATTCATGTATGTGTATGCATATATGTATGTAAGCACAAATATGTGTGTGCGATATACGGTTAGATGAGTGTATACAGATAGATAGATATAACATTTACGTATACATACATATATTGATAGATAAATCGTCTGATCGATAAATAGCGAGGGGGGTTAAAAAGAAAATCAGAATGAAAGGAAGGAGGAAATATCGTCAGTGTGACATACACGCAGCAGGCAAACGACCAACAGGACGGTCGCAGCGATGATTTCCAACTTGTAGCGAGAAAACAGAGTTCGTTCCTAATCCCGTGACACACCAAGATCAGGAGATCTTGGTGAGTTACGGCGAGATAAAAGTGTTGAGGCGACGTGACCTCTGTATCTTGGTGAGCAACGGCCCAAGTTGGTCGACAATAGCCTAACTTGGGTCAGGGACACTGATTAGGAAGTGGAAGTAAACCAAAATAGGCGTTAGAGTGATAAGCAAAGAACCACCAACTTTATTCTCAGCGGAAGTTCACTGATAAGAAAAGGTGAATTGGCGACGGCGAAATTGCTTGAGAGACAGAAGAAAGGTTAGAGGATAAAGAAAATGAAATGATTCTGGGATATCTGGATGCAAGTCACGCAATTAAGGTAAAAAGCAGAAAATGAGAACTTGAGGCGTAGTAGTAAGTGTGAGTTCAAAATTACACGTTGAAACTATCGGGCTCGGAATTTTTTTAGGGCCAATCAACGTGGTTAGAGATCGATATAATGTGGACCACGTAGAAATGTATATTTAGCTAAAAAAAATAGCTAAATAAACATTTGAAGGTATATCACTATAGCAAAATTTGGAGCTGTGATTAATAAAGTAAGATTTAATACTCATCAAGAAATGGTTAGCTTATTTAAATGTAAACAATTCAATGACAGGAAAGTGATAAGCAGGGATATCGTTACCGTCTTGTCAGACGACTCTCCTCCCGCATGTAGGATGTTGAGTTCTGGTATTAAAATTCATATTTAGGTTGTGATATTTAATAAATGAATTCATTTAATTGTTGAATCTATATGTATTGAATTGTGATAACTGAGACGGTGTCCTTGCTCTCCTCCTGCACACACAGAGAAAGTAAATTTGATAAAATGAGTCGATGCCAACACCCCTTCGCCATTAATGCTCGGGAGGGGGCGGTCGATACAACGATTAGTCCAAGGAGACAGTTCCGATTGTAACCAAGAATAGATTGAGAAGGGAATAATTTATCTGAGTAAAGCATACAAAAGGGAAATCATGAAGGTTAGACGGGAAGCATTGATTACTAATGTACAATCAAAGAAAGAAAAGATCCCGGGGAAAATGGAAATGGGTTTATGTCCATTCTCATGGTAATGATTATTGATTTATAATTAGCAATCAAAGGGAAGGATGTAAAATTAAAGTCTAGCTTAGACATAAATAAACTTAGAAGTAGATAGTAGTCCTTGTTCTTGTTAGTAAAAATGTTTCTATGATCATTGTATCTTTAGCATACACTCAGCAAGGGAATGAGTTCAATCCACTCCACGAACCAGAAGGCCATTAAGATATGCTACTCGAATTAGTAACAGTAAATTATTAAAATTTATTTTAAATCGTGCATGAATAATTCTCGCAATATGACAGTGTTGTCATTTGTAAGATTAAATAGCTTTTATGACATTTTAATCTTACACTGAGTTACATCAGTAGGATAAAATTTCATACACAATATATTTATATATACATATATATATATATTTATATATATATATATATATATATATATATATATATATATATATATATATATATATATATATATATATATATATATACGAGTACATATGAATATTTATATGTATATATGTACACACACACACACACACACACACACACACACACACACACATACATACATATATATATATATATTATATATATATATATATATATATATATATATATATATATATATATGTATATATATGTTTGTGTGTGTGTG
>NW_020869448.1:254746-257246 GCF_003789085.1 Penaeus vannamei
ACTTATCAGTATTTAAATGTTCCGTAATGTCATTAGCCTGCGGGCGTCACATTCAGCTGCTGTGCGAAAATGGCTAACACCTGATTTACAAACTCAGTACCATTATCCGAGTTTAAATATTGTGGGCAGCCATGGCGGCAACAAATTATGTTATTAAATGTTTTCGGGACAGGCACAGCAGCTTTTGATGGTACCGCCACCAACTCGCAGTAGCTAGAAAAATTGTCAACGAACACAGGGATGTGTATGTTACCTGACCGTGATGTAGTGAAACCCGACAAAGTGTCACATGACACTTTCTGCCAAGGAAAATTCATAATGTCGAACTTCTGTGCACAAAAATGTACAAAAGCCTTCACAACTCGCATCTCTGACACACTAGATTCCAACAAGCCTAGAGAACAGGCAGGATTTAGCAGTGGATTCTCAACAGACCACTTCCACACTCTAACTCAAATAAGAGAGAAAATGAATTTATCGATTACGAATAGGCATTTGACTCGGTAACGCATTAAAAGCTATTCGAAGACAAGTAGTATAGGAAGTCTATTGTAAAACAGGGGAAGATATATACGAAGATAAGACAGCAACCATCAAGCTTCATACAGAAACAGATAGTGTACCAATTCAACAAGGTGTTAGGAAGGGCGACACCATCTCTCCAAAACAGTTTGCAGTTTGCCTTGAATAAATATTTAAAAAATCTAGAATAAAATGGACAATCTAAGATTTGCAAACAGTATTTTTCTCTTTAGAGAGTCAGCAAATGAACTGCAGCAATTGATAAATGATCTGAAAAGAGAAAGTCGGGAAGTTCTAGTCAAGATGGACAGGAAAAAAATAAAGGGTATGTTCAACAGTAGTGTTCAGTTCGAACAGATACATGTTCAAAGCAAAGTGGGTATGTGACGGATATATGTTTAGGGCAACATACAAACGAACACATTCAGTGGAGAGGAAATAAAGTGAGGCATTAGTCTAGTACCTTCGGCAAACCCAGTAGCACACTTAGAGGTTCCTTATCATAATGCTAGCAAGTGTGTGTGTGTGTGTGTGTGTGTGTGTGTGTGTGTGTGTGTGTGTGTGTGTGTGTGTGTGTGTGTGTGTGTGTGTGTGTGTGTGTGTGAGTGATTGTATATGTGTGTGCCTCTCTCTTTCTATAGTAGACTATATCACTATATAGTGTATTATATTTGCTGCTAGGCCAGACCACATGAGCACATGCTATAAGTTCATCCGCCATATAGCATGGGTTGTTCTAATCATACACACAAGCCACGCTCCCTACACTTGGTCGGATATAAGGCGATCTAGGTTGACCTTTCCCTCTCACTCAGACAGACTCCCCTCTCTTCATAGAAAAGAACGTCGCCAATCTGCCTCCCGGCCTCCCCGGTAGGGTTTCATCAAGCACTGACCGGTATCGCTCCTATCGTGTTTATTTCTACTTGTGTGTAAGTTCTTAAGAATAAAGAGTTAAGCCGTAACCAAGCATATGACTCAGCCCATCATTGTTAATATAGAAGGCTAATACTTTTTATACTCTCTCTGTGGGTCTTAGGTCAGTAATATATCTTTTTATATTGTGCATTACTCTACATGACTGCGGAGGCGCAATTTACCATACAAAGTGAGGGATCCCTTATTCTGCCGCTAATACCAATAAATTGCACGCACGCACACGGTTAAAGAAACAATTTATTGATTACATAATTTTAAAATGTACATTCTGAAATGCATATGTGAAGCAGAAACACTGCAACAGCACCTTGCAGTTCATTTTATCAGGGCCGAGTCCCAGGTCTCCACAGCTGTCAATCAGGCCTCGGATAGAATAGACAGATATAGATATGCCTTTTACTATATTTATATTTCTCTATATTTATCATTTACTGTGATGTGATTGTGCGCGCGTGCGTGCGTGCGTGCTTGTGTGTGTGTGTGTGTGTGTGTGTGTGTGTGTGTGTGTGTGTGTGTGTGTGTGTGTGTGGTGTGTGTGTGTGTGTGATAAAAATCCCGGCCCCTTGTTCAAGAAGGGAGTAAAAACCACACGCTTATCAGCAAGGCAAATATCCTCGTCCGCATTTCAGGCGAAAGAAGGAGCCCCGGGTATAATTACAGAGCAGGAAAAAAGCACGATTCCATTTTCTCTTTGTTTACACACATTTCTTACATGTTGGCTTCACGTCTTAGTAAGGTCTCACCATTTTTTTCTTCTTTTTGCTTGCCTACTGTCGTCATTCTGCACTTCAGGTTTAAAAACTAGAAAATGGATGTATGTTAGTGGCACTTTTTCCATATCAAAAGTTTTTCATTGACTTCAAAAGAATTGCAGGCTCCCAAATGTTCTTGCACATAAGGTTAATTCTGTTCATGAAATAAACTACGATATCAGCAGTCAATATCAGTTTATTAAAGAAATAAATGAAAATGATAAAAAATTGTTTTATATATTTGTATATATTTATATACATATGTATGTACATGTGTGTGTGTATGT
>NW_020869448.1:274930-277430 GCF_003789085.1 Penaeus vannamei
GTCTAAACAACAGCAATGGCATTAATACGCGCACTGGAAGTAATGGCATTGCTTATGATATCGATATGAACAAGATGGATAATAGTGAATATAAAAGAATACAAACATGGAACTATGGTGTCTTCTCCCCTGATCTAATAGGCCAACAGAAAAGTATATATACACAGATGTATGGATACTCTATATATATATATATATATATATATATATATATATATATATATACATACATGTGCCAAATGTTTATTATAGACTTCATGTTTCATCAGCTGCGCTTGGGCTTCAACGTTCAGCAATGGTGTACATTTACGGAAAAAACAAAAAAACCGGATCACGGGAAACGGGGTTGAAACCCGCACTGGCGCATCGCTCTTCTCCCATTCTGAATAGCGTTTTTCACTGAATCCTTGTCATTCTCGTTATATATATATATATATATATATATATATATATATATATATATATATATATATATATATATATATGCACATTATATATATATACATATATTATAGCTAGATGGATATGTATGTGTGCGAATGAGTTTTTTTCATTGACAGGGAAAATTGGCATGTACATACAAAATATATATATATAATATAAATATATACATATATGTATGTGTGTGAATAGATGCACGCATCACTGCACTCCAAATATGTAGGGAGAAGAGGGGGATATTCTATACGTCTGCTTGTTTGCGCTAATCTCTTTTTATCGAATCCCTAGTTTCTTTTTTTTTTTTTTTTTGTTACTCTTTGTTATAATAATTATTTTAATTTACTGTGATAATTGCCATCATAGTTAACATTTGTAATTTTCATTTCATATTCATTCGCAATTTGTATAAAGAAAAATTATCTTATGATTATGAGGAATTGATAACTCGAGGAAGTATTTTTATATAATTCATTTGGGAAACATTTGAATAACATAATTTAACAAATATGATAATGGAATAATATGTATATTGAATATGTTCATTTTAACTAATAGAATGATACATTCTCTGAAATGAAATATAATCAGCTGACTTCGGGTCAAAAGTTGTTTGTTGCTGGCACGCCGAGAGCCTCCAAGCGAGCCCTGTATCCGGAGCAGAACTTCTGCAGGAGGCGGAACCTCTGCGTGAGTTGCTGGTTCCTCTGCTCAAGGCCGTCCAGCTCCGTGCGAGCTTTGTCGTGCAGATCGCGCATCTTCCTTCGGTAAATGGCCGAAGCCTCGTTGTTGAGCACGCGGGACCGCTGTTCTCGTTGCTCAGCGCTACTGAGGAACTGACGCTGATGCCGATGTCGATAGCCTTTCCGTTTCTTTGAAGTGCCACTTCCAGACACACCAGCAGTAGCTACACCTTCTTGGCTTTGGAGGACATTAAACTGTTGGTTCCAGTCGAGAGAAATGCCCGATTGTTGATAAGGTTGCTGATAAATGCCCATTTGTTGATCATTATGATAAGCATATCCAGAATGCTGATCGTATGACTGAGAAATATTCATTTGCTGAAAAGATTCTCCCAAATTGGCGTCATACTGAGAAAGGTCCAACGGTGGCTGATGAGAATAAGAGGAGGTAGCCTGTTGCTCGCAATACTGATAAGGATCATATCCTTCTGTGTTGTGAGACGATGGATATGACGGTTGCATCCCACTGCTGAACATGTCATTTGGATTGACAGCACCAAGACCCTGCAAAGATTAAAAATGCATCAGTTATCTTGCACACTTTGACTGCTTCCTGTTTTATCAGAGGAGAAACATAATCTTCCATATATCCAGATTTTTATCAATAGCTAAAAGCTGGCGTACACATACCAAGAAATCCTCGTCTTGCGAAGAGAGAGATGTGGCACTGAAAAGGCCTCCTTCACGAGACGCCGAGTCGGATGCTGCTCCCGCAACGCTCGACTCAGGCCACAGTTCGGCTGCCAGAAGATCCAGGTCAAAGTTGGCAATGAGCTCTTCATCTTCATGGACATTTGAGCTTTGTGTGTCACGGAAGATCAAACTGGCACTTGGATATTCATCTGCGCTTCCGACGGCGCCGTAGAAGGCATCTTGAGTTGGGTAAACCGACATGACGACGTTTGGCGAAGTTGGTTTCGTTGTAGAGGATTTTGGAAAGGCAAATAGGATTGCTTAGCATGGCCTTGTATGCTGGCACTTGTTGGAGATAATGACGAGGATTCAGTAAATAGCACTATTTATACTGACGAGGAGATCGAGGGTCCTGCACGGGTTTAATCCCCGTTCAGCTTATATCCTTTTTTCTCGTAAACGCACTGCAGAACCGAACGTTGAGGCTTCAGTGCAGATGATGAAACTAAGAGAATGTTAATGTAATTCATAATGCATATTTGATATGCATATTATATATATGAGTGTGTAATATATATATTTATACATATATACACTAACACGCGCACACACAGACACATGTATATATATATATATATATATATATATATATATATATATATATATATATATATATATATATATAT
>NW_020869448.1:294930-297430 GCF_003789085.1 Penaeus vannamei
GATCGGATTATTTCTGTCGGTGTAGCAACTCAAGGCCACGTTTGATCGCGGCAGGAAAGCTAGTCGCTGCCGCCACGAGGATTGGTGCCTCGAACTTCCATGTTGGGAGTACTCTAACTACTGGTGTTAAGATGATAACTTTTATTCAAATTTTGGTCATTCACGAGGTCACTATCATGGTGCTAGTGCGAATACTTGTAAAACCAGAGTCACTGTTGCTATTACCAAGCCATCGCTCGCATTATAGCAGGGAACACGGGAGTTGATCATGTGCACAAGTTACATGACAAGATCTTCTCCTTGATGGTCATAGGGGTCGTCTCGCAGCGTGTCCGAGCGTCCGAAAGTCCTTCTTCGGTGCAAGTGACATCGTCTCTTCTTTTTTCTTGTTGGTTTTCGGCTTCGCGAATGCCAAGCCGTCGTTTCCTTCGTCAGCGCCTTCCAACTTGCTGCGGCACTTGCTTGTTTGTGAAAGATGAAGTGAAGACCTCGTAGATTTTATTGGCGTCAGGTCCTTCTTTTAATTAACCGTTAAGCGGAAAATAAACCATTACCGACTTCTACCTATTAAAACAACAAGTTAGGATTCTAGTTACCTTTATTCAGTGCTTCATTTACCAACCCGACTAACCTCTAAGGCATGACCATCAACTGCAAGTTTATCCGCGCTGCAAGATTGGCAAGAATCCAACAAATCCAAGACAAAAAAGAAAAATTCATTATCATTGTTTGGATTGTGATAACTTTAACGGCATTAATGGTAATGGTAACGAAAATAATGACGTTAACAATGATAGAAATAGCAATCATAGTATCAGTTACAGTTATAACAATAGTAATGATTATAATAATGGGTAGTAATTAAAACAACAATAATAATGACGATGGTAAGGTAATAATAATGGTACTGAAAAATAACAATAATTATGATTCTAATCATAAAATCATAATGATGATAGTAATTAAGATGATGATGATGATAATGACAATAATGATAATTATTATCATAACTATAATTAGTCATGATCATAATAATGATAATGATGTTGATAATGATAATGATGATAAAGAAAAGATTAATGATAATGATAATGATGATGATAATGGTAATAATGATAATCATGATGAAGTTGATAATATGAATAATGAAAAGAATGACAATGATGGTATAATAAATAATGATAGTAATGATAGTGATAATAATGATGATAATAATAATAACAAGATGATAATAATGATAATAACATCAATAATGATAATAATAATTATACTGACAAAATCAATGAAAATAACAATAATAATCATAACAACAATAATAATGATGTCAACAATAATAATGATAATATTAGTAATAACGATAATGATAAAATTGAGGATAAAGGTAATGATAATGATGATAATGATGATAAGGATAATAATGATAAGAATAATACCAGTAATTATAATCATGACAATAATAATAATGATACTAATAGCAGTAATGATAATGATAATGATAACAATAATAACACTGATGATGACGTCAATATTAATGATGATAATGAAGATAATAAGAGTCACAAGAATAATAATAACAATAACATATGATATAACTGTAGTAACCCAGAAGTCCCATTCACACAACACACTGACCGCAGACCCACCAGAGCAGTCGCAGAGGGTCAGGCAGTCGCAGAGGGTCAGGCAGTCGCAGAGGGTCAGGCAGCAGGGTCAGGCAGTCGCAGAGGGTCAGGCAGAGGGTCAGGGTCAGTTCAGTCGCAGAGGTCAGTCGCAGAGGGTCAGTCGCAGAGGGTCAGGCAGTCGCAGAGGGTCAGGCAGTCGCAGAGGGTCAGGCAGTAGGGTCAGTCGCAGAGGGTCAGGCAGAGAGGGTCAGGCAGTCGCAGAGGGTCAGGCAGTCACAGAGGGTCAGGCAGTCGCAGAGGGTCAGGCAGTCGCAGAGGGTCAGGCAGTCGCAGAGGGTCAGGCAGTCACAGAGGGGTCAGTCGCAGGCAGTCGCAGAGGGTCAGGCAGTCAAGAGGGTCAGCAGTCACAGAGAGGGTCAGGCAGTCACAGAGGCAGGCAGTCGCAGAGGGTCAGGCAGTCACAGAGGGTCAGGCAGTCGCAGAGGGTCAGGCAGTCACAGGGTCAGGTCAGAGGGTCAGGCAGTCGCAGAGGGTCAGGCAGTCGCAGAGGGTCAGGCAGCCTCCATCCGACCTTCCGAGAACCTCTGCCTATCCTCTACGTCGCCGTCCCTGCGTCGGTTGGCAAGGGTTCCTTCTCTTGCGCGTCGGATCGATACGACCATACGGCTCCTGCTGATCATGCCAAGAAGGTCCTGCAACGCCAAGGAGCTCTAGTCCAGCGTTTCCAAGGAGCTTCTGCTTTTTCGAGGGATTCCTGATATTTCAAGCAACTTCCGGTATTTCGAGGAATTCCTGATATTCCAATTAAATTCTGCTATTTCGAGGAATTCCTGATATTCCAAGTAACTTCTGCCATGCCGCGGAATTCCTGATTTTCC
>NW_020869449.1:10000-12500 GCF_003789085.1 Penaeus vannamei
CGCCCCTGGACCCGCTGGCCAGCCCGAGGGCCGCGGACCCCGGCAGGCAGAAGGGCACCCTGCTCAAACCCACCGACTCGGCCAAGTACCGTGTCATTCGCGAGCAGAACAACGCGGCCTCCCGCAGGTACCGCGAGGCCCAGAGGGGACAGAGGCACCTTCAGGAGGAAAACCTTACCAGGCTCCTGAAAGAAAACCAGGCACTCCGAGCTCGAGTCACGGACCTGGAGAAGCTAAGGAACGTCTTCAAGGACATCCTCGACTCCTTATAACCAACGAGACACTAGGACCATCATGGCAACGCGAAATCAGTGTTCAATGAAGCTAACATGCGAGGTGCCACATCCACACCTGCTTAATGGTATACCAAGTAGTCGGGCGCTGACGTCATACGCATCCAGGGGTGAGGTGTGTTTTATTTGTTTGTGATTGCATTTAATCGGTAGTTGAGTGTGTAAGGGCGATATCTGTGCACAGGATTTGAGTGTATGCATTATATAAAACGATTTGGAGCATTTGATTCCTTGCTCGTTGATTCTAAAGTATATCATCCTCTATACTACATATTGCCTTAGTATCTATATCCCTCTGAACGACAATAATCACCATTGTCTTAATGTCTAGCTCGCAAGCATTGTCACCAATTCTTCCAAATTACCCAAAACCTTCACTAAGACTGTAAAGGAATGCATCGTCAAAATACATTTCCAGTAAACCTGCTATAACTAATGTACGGTATGAATGTAATGTGTATATTCTAATAATGTGGACATCCATACGTGAAAGGATTAATCATGAGGAATCATCCAATTTATTCTCATTATGTGGCGTATGTTGTTTTCGTTGTTCCCACATACGCCTGTTTTTCAAAACATCTATCTGTACGTCTGTGTCTATCCATCTGCCTATTCGTTTCTATCTATCTATCTGCTTATCAGCCTCTGTCTGTTTGTATGTATATCCGTATCTTTATCTTTATCTGTCTACCTACCTTCCTTTTTCCATCTATGTATCTGTACAGCCGTACTCTATCATTCTGCCGATCAGGTTTTTCTTTTCTTTTTTTATCCATCTGCCTATCCGTCTTATACATCCGATTCTATCTATCCATCTATCTATCTCTTTCTATCAGATTCCTCATCTGACGTTCGTTCAGAGATCAACAAGCATGAGACAAGCTTCCAACGAAGCTAAACAGCTATTCCGTTTTACTAAATAAAGAAAAGACACAGAAATTAAACCCGACACCCTCAACCAGCGATTTCCTTTGCCTTTATCCCAGCAGGCAATGTTTTCTCCCTTGTCCAGTCTCTCACTTCCGGCGAGTGCTTGTCCAACGCTAGGTCATCAGTGTTTACTAAATAAATATGGTTAATTTTCACTTGTTTTATTCCTAAAGTGTAAATTGTAGAATAAATTATTCCAAGAAATATAGTTCTCTTTATAAGAGTTTAGTAGTGCTGTGGAGTTCCCTCGACCATGGAGGTGCTACAAACATTTGCATAAAACTACATACTCTCCCAAATATATATATATGAATATATTTCATATACACACTCGCATGTGTACACCTATACATATATATATATATATATATATATATATATATATATATATATATATATATATATATATATATATTACACATGTCAGTATATGTATACACGCATATGTATATACATGCGTGTGTGTGTATACATATGCATATATGTATATATACATATATATATTTGTATATATACATACATATTCAGATATTTGAGTATAGATATTTGTATATATGCATGCATTCATATATATATATATATATATATATATATATATGAATGTATGTATGTAAATGCATATGTATATTTATGTATATATAGATATATGTGTGTGTACATATAACTTATACATATATATACACATATAAATCTATGTATATAGATGAATAGATTAATGAATAAATATGATATATATATGTGTGTGTGTGTGTGTGTGTGTGTCTGTGTGTGTGTGTATGTGTACATATATATGTATATGTATACATACACACACACACACACACACACACGCACACACACACACACACACACATATATATATATATATATATATATATATATATATATATATGTTTATATATATACATATATGTATGTGTGTGTGTGTACATATATGTATAAATATGATATATATATGTGTGTGTGTGTATATGTATATATATACATGTATCTATATCTTTGTATGAATGTATGTATGTATGTACATATATATGTATACATATACATACATGCATATATATATAAAGATAGAGACATGCATGTATGTATATATATATATATATATATATATATATATATATATATATATATATATATATATAAGTACTGTACATGCATACACATATATAAAGATGTGTGTGTGTGTGTATATATAGATAGATATAGATAGACACATCTATATGTATATATACATATATATGTGTGTGTGTGTATGTGTGTGTATACATATACAT
>NW_020869449.1:25600-28100 GCF_003789085.1 Penaeus vannamei
AAAAAATGAAAGCAAATAAAGAAATAATAAACCAAATAACATGAGAGAGAGAACGAATCAGAGGACACCCGTTAAGTGCATGCGTCCTCCTCGAGCGAGACCACAGAAGGAAAAAATGAACTAAAACTGTTTTGATTCCTTAATTCATACATCAAACGTTAAATCATACATCTAATTGCATTAATCATTTGTTGATAACATTTAAAATATTTATCCAGAAGTAAGAAATGGAGTAATAAGGCTGTATTTCACGGATTTTATGTTGCCATGGATCCGTTGCAGATTGCTGATATGCTGATTTTTGCAGATCTATTGGAAAAGAAACATTCTGGGAAAAAGGGTTGGCCCGAATGGATATTCGCAAATAGATAAAGAATATATATACAAAATAGATTTGAAAGACAGTGATAGTAATGAAGGAAATTTGATTTTTAATCTTAGCTAGACAACATATATGCTCCATTTCGAGTGTTGAGTATTTTTTTCATCTTTTTTTCTCTCTTTTTGTTCTCTCATCCTCCTCCTCCTCCTCCCTCCTTTCTTCTCTTCTTCTTCTTTTTGTTACTTTCCTCCTACTCCTCCTCATCCTCATCCTTCTTATTATTATTATTTTTGTTCCTCTCCTCCTCCTCCTCTCCTCTATGTGATTTTACTTCTTTTCTTCCTTCTTCTTCTCCTTCTTCTCTTATTCTTCTTCTTTTCTTCTTCTTCTTCTTTTCTTCTCCTTTTTCTTCTTCATCTTTTTCTTACTCTTCTTCTTCTTCTTCTTCTTTTCCTTCTCCTCGTTCTCTTCCTTCTTCTTTTTCTTTTCTTCCTTTTTTATCAGAGGATGTTTCAATGATACTTTCTCTATCTTTATACATATTTTCCCCAAGCCTCATTTGCAATTTACTTGTTTGAAAATTTGTAATGGAAATAAACCATACTCTCCTCGCTTACCCGATATCAAGCAATATCAATTAGTGAGGATAGAAGGATTGAGGACAGGGAAGTGAAGGATGAAAATTGGTGTCTATACATCCTATGTGTCTCTATCCGTCTGTGTTTACATGCTTGTTAAATGTCTATCAGTTTGTCTGTTTTTTTATTATTATTATTATTACTTTTGTTTTGTCTCATCGGTATTTTGTTCTTTGTTTATCTATCTGTCTCTTGGAATACTTACATGTGTATCTATTTGTCCTTCTAGCAGTCTGGCCGCTCGTCTAACCCGATTTTCTATGTTACTTCCTCTGTCTCTTTATTAAAAAAAAAAAAAAAAAAAAAAAAAAAAAAAAACATACCTGTATGTGTGCAGGACTGCCGACATGGGGGGGGGGGTAGCAGGGGTAACGACCCCAGGGCCGGACCCCGTAAAAAAATTACAGTAGTCGCTTATCTGACCCCAAAAACAACAATTTATACTAAAACAACGTTACAGCAGTTAACCTTAACAAGTTTTTGCTATTATCCATAGAATAAAAATAAGGAAGTGGTTCAAAAAAGGTTATGTAATATTAGTAATATCACTAATAGCAACAATTGGCTGCAAGCTCTTGATCATAAGTTCAACACAGTTTGTATTAACATAAGTTTAAGGGAGAAATAGGCGTCCCCTATTTGAAAAAGGCGTTTCCCACCCAAAAGGGTCCTGTGTGTGTGTGCGTGTATTATTTATTTATGCACGTTTGTATGCATGTCTATATGCGTATATATATGTACGCGTGTATACATGTATGTATGTATGTCAGTGTATATATTTTTAAGAAATAACAACAGCAGTCTCCTCCCGAATTCCGCAGGAGGAGCGAAGTGTGAGCTGTTCACCCTTGAGGACAATGCGGCAACTGTTAAGCCGTCTGCCTATCTGGCTATCTCTTTGTCTGTTTGTCTGTCTGTCAGTATACCTATATATATATGTGTGTGCATATAGATAGATAGATTGATAGATAGATAGACGTAGATATAGATGTATAGATTATATATATATATATATATATATATATATATATATATATATATATATATATGTATGTATGTATGTATGTATGTGTATATATATATATATATATATATATATATATATATATATATATATATATATATATATATATATATATATGTGTGTGTGTGTGTGTTGTGTGTGTGTGTGTGTGTGTGTGTGTGTGTGTGTGTGTGTCGCTATGAATTGTATATTGTATGCTGGAAATTTATCAGAGATTACCTGTGCTTGCGTAGGTGAATGTGTGTATGTGCGTGTCTGTTTGAGTGCGTGTGTGTGTGTATGTACGCGCGAATTCAGTTTACAGCGTTGGGAGTATCTCATTTACATCAGACCGTAGGTGATCATTATAACTGGTTAAATACACCTTAAATGGCAAAAGGGTGTTCTCACTTATGCACACACACACACACACACACACACACACATACACACACACACACACACACACACACACACACACACACACACACACACACACACACACACACACACACACACACACACACACACACACAC
>NW_020869449.1:33100-38100 GCF_003789085.1 Penaeus vannamei
TATATATATATATATATATATATATATATATATATTGCGTATGTGGTGAGGATATATGAAATATAATCACACGTCTATATTCTGAGACTTAAGCTCACAGGAGTATACCCTGACGTAGTGAGCAGATCGTATGCAGTTACTTCGAAGTCCAGGCTAAACAGGTTCAACCCCCCCCCCCCACTTCCGTCTCACCAAGATACGTTTTTAAGCGAGTATGTGAGTGGCACACGGCTGTAGCATCTCTCATGACCCCTTCTTTTAATCTATGTTATTTCCATTTCACACCTTACACTCTCTTCTCTCCCTCCCCCTCTTCGATTTCTCCTCTTTCCTTTGTATTATTATTATTGTTATTATTAACAGAGCAACAACCCAGGTTACGGCAGCGATCAGTCTCCGGTTAAAGAGAGGTCGCCCCACATTGATGAAAATTTGTACATATAATAAGGGACTTTGAGAACTGAATACCAGTTATTAGCACTGCTTGAAGAACAACCAGTTATTAGCACTGCTTGAAGAACAACCAGTTATTAGCACTGCTTGAAGAACAACCAGTTATTAGCACTGCTTGAAGAACAATCTTTCGTTGTGGGACTCTTCGAAGTTAAAAGACTAGGCGAAGAACAGAAATTGCTTAATGATGGGCACGTGTTCTATTGGAGAGGTAAAGACGCTGGAATTAGGGGCAGGTTTCTTAGTTCACAAAAACGGTCAGAAAAGAAGATCGTGGAATTCCATAATGTAAGCGACAGGTAGTAATAAAAATAAAAAATAGGTAAACCTCAGAGATTGTTCAAGTCTAATCCCGAACCTGCAGCCATAGTGATGAAGAATTAGAGAGCTGCAATGAAGATATTCTCTTTGCCAGCGACAGAGATAAAAAAAAAAATGGATTTTAAGATAGGTAAAAACATTAGGAGAAATTGTACTTGGGAATCACGGAATAGGCACCAGATATGAGAAAGAATAAATCCTAATCGATTTTGCTGATCACTCAATATCATGAATACATTTTCGAAAAGAGGCTTGAGCGGAAGTGGACATGGGCGTCGCCATCTGAAATCAAAAACGAAATTGGCTTCATAACTTCAAATATGGGTGATATAGTAAAAATGTGGAAGTTATCAACAAAGTAAATGTTGGTAGCGACCATAGGATAGTCAAAGGCGAAATTAAATTACACCTTAGAAGGGAAAGGAATAAACTCACTCGAAAACCTCAGCCAAATCTAACAAACTTGAAGTCCAAGCCGACGGAATTGAGTCTTAATTAAAATCCAAAACAAACACCCATCTCAGTGACGAAGATCTTAACATTGACGAAATCAACAAAAAGTTCAATGACATAATAAAGGAAGTTGCACTTGAAGTAGGCGGTAAAAACGACAAGCAAACCTCAAGTAAACTCTCGATAGAAACATCGGGTCATGAAAAAACCTTCAGACAGAGACAAAACAGAATTAGCTGATCTAACAAAGACTATAAATAGAAAGGAGGTTGTACGAAAATTCAATACTCTCACAATTAATGAAATGGTGATTTTATGTACCAGTATGAAAGCAGCTAAAAGCAGATTTTAAATAGGGAGAAACTAAATGTATGAAATAAAAAACAAACAGACCGAGGAGTGACATATAACAAGAAAGAAATAATTAAAATAGTGGAAGACTTTTACAGGGATTTATATAACGCAGATGAACAACCACGGACAGAAGTAATCGCGGTAATTAGAGATGTACCAAACATCACAACCGAAGAAATACAAAAAACGCTTATAGGCATGAAGAGAGGGAAAACACTAGAAGCCGGAATTAGTATAGTGGAACAGTGGAACTAGCCAATCTTTTCACCAAATGTCTTATCAACGGCAAATCTCCGAAAGCCTAGAAAATAAAAGTTATTTTGATACATAAAAAAATGATAGAAGGAACCTAAAACCTACCGACCCATAAACCTTCTTTCATTCATTTACAAACTGTTCACAAAAATCATTACAACTCGCATCTCTGACACTCTACATTCTAACCAGCCTAGAGAACAGTCAGGCTTCCACAGTGGATTCTCAACACCAGACCACATCCACACACTAACCCAAATAAGAGAGAAAAGTAATGAATATAGGAAACCTCTGTGTATGGCATTCATCGAATACAACTAAAGCTTTTGACTCTATATAAATAATAGCAGAATTAGACGCTATTCGAAGACAAGAAGTAGAGGAGATCCATTGTAAAGTATTACAAGATATATAAAAATGGGAGAGCAGCCACGAAGCTCCATCCAAGAACCTATTTTAAAAAGGTATTACACAGGGCGACACCATCTCACCAAACTGTTTACAGCTTGCCTTGAAGAAATATACAAGAAACTAGAATGGAACGGAAAGGGAAACAGAATAGGGGACGAACACCTAAACAATCTAAGATTTGCAGACGATTTTGTTCTCTTTAGCTAGTCAGCAAATTAATTGCAGTAATTGATAAACGGTCTGAATAGAGAATCTGAAAGTTGAATTTAAGATGAACAGGAAAAAGACAGATGAGAAAACAAAAGAACAGACAGGGATATAGATAACATAAAAAGGCCAAGGGTCAGACCAGTGAATGATGGCGTGACGAAATAACGGTATTTAGGGTCGAAGATTGGAAGCAAAAAATATATTGGAACAACTGGAAAAGATTGGGAGAGGCCTACGTCCTGCAGTGGACTGATACAGGTTGATGATGATGATATACATTTACTTGTGTATATATATATATATATATATATATATATATATATATATATATATATATATATATATATATATATATATATATATATATATATATATATATATATATATATATATATATATATATAAGTGTGGGTCTATATATAAAATAATGTGTGTGTGTGTGTGTGTGACTTTTGACTGGCACATTTATTGAGACAAAAAAAAAAAAAACAAAAAAAACATCTCAAGGAATGAGGTAACTTAGGTTATCCTCACCCCTATATTAATGTCCCTGTGTGGCTCACGATTCATATACACAGACAGAGAGAGGAGGGAATGGGGAGGGAGAGGGATGAGGGAGAGGGAGGAGGAAGGAGGGAGAGGGGGGGGAGGGAGGGGGAGAGGGAGGGGAGGGAAGGAGGGAGGGGAGGGGAGGGAGGAGAGGGAGGGGGAGGGAAAGGAGAGGGAGGGGAGGGAGGAGGAGAGGGAGGGGAGGGAAGGGAGGGAGGGAGGGGGAGGGAAGGAGGGGAGAGGAGGGGGAGGGAAGGGAGGATACATATGCATACATACATATATATGCATACCCATTTATTTACAAAGCAGTTTCAAAGCCCTATGAACATGCGAGCGAGTTCCTTATCAGACGTGTGCAAAGAAAGGCCACACACAGGAGACCTCTTAAACGTTTCGAACAGTCCAAGGCATAGCATTCTTTCCGTTGCAATTCATAACCCCGAGGACCACATCTTGAGGAGCACACCGACAGAGGCAAATCCGGAGGAGCACACCCGCTGAAGCAACCCCATGGGAGCACAACAGGAGCACGCCGTTTCCCGCCACCTGCCCTCTCGTAACGTTTATGAACTTGTTCTTCGTTTAACTTGAAATAGTTGACGTCCCTCCCGTAATACTAGTGCTGTCTATCCACAATCAGGCTGACGTTCTCATTGGAGCCGTTGACGAGGCAGCGACTCAAGGTCAGAGAAGCGTGAGCGAAGTACGCAGGCTTGGGCATCAAGGGCGAGGAAACTACTCGTACTCCCGACAGAAGAAAAGGTTCTATTCTCGCGAGGCAAACTTCAGAAGCTGCGACTCGCCAGCCTACCTCCATTGTCCAAATACTTCGGATCGCAGGAACAGGGTATCCGGCAGCGGCGATGTCCTGGCGGCGGCGGGCCCACAGCGCACTCATTCTGCGGCGGCGAACGGCGAGTGGCAGGCGGCGCGCGCGCGGCGGGGAACGCGGCGGCGGGCGATGATTGCGTCATGATAGAGGTTGCATCATGTTGGCGCAGGATGTCGCGGCGGCGCCCTTCGCCATGGAAACGAATGGCTGTTTGATACCTTAATATCCGATGGCTTGCTCTTAAATCTTCACTGACAACTCGATTTGGCGCCATGATTTTGTCGCTTGAGTTGTGTTATGTCGCGCAACGTTAGGTCATCATCTTATCGAGTGGTAGCGAGCGTTGATTGCTAGGCAACAGTGAGCGCAGTCCAACTATTGCACTTCATTTTAAATTTCCGTATTTTATAACCTCTAGGTCGTCGCTTTCCTTTCTTTTCAATGTTATATAACGTTCTCGATGCTTCTCTCGGGACCCTTTCCAGCCACGTGTTTCACTCTGATCCTTTTTCGTTACAAAATCCAAGATGTGTGCATTAAAACCCGGAAGTACACTGTTAAAAAACGTCCACATTTATGCCGACAAGTACCATGACGAAACAAGAATAAACACACTTTTCCAGCAGAAATTTTCCATTTTCTGAAGAGTTTTCAGTACACACGAATAGTTCAACTCGCGGAAATTCACGCACAGAAAGGCCCTAAACATTTCCCATTGAAAAATTAAGCAACATTTGATCATTGCCTAATGGACGCCACTATTTAATACCAACTTACCCTTGAAGTAACAGCAATATCTTCTCATAAAGCAGACGAAATCCTCACCAGACGCTGACCCCAGGCGCTCTGAGGGGTCGCTGCCTGGCGTTCGGGCGACGCTGCGCACGGCAAGACTCTTTTGTTTTGCTTTTTATTTCCATAGATTAACTCTTGAAAGTTTACTGATTTATGGACAGCTGAAGGTAACTATTCATTCATTTAATTATCTACTAAATTTGGGGTTATATTCATTACATGCAAAGGCATTTATGATTATTATTTTCAGTTACAAATAATTCACGTTCCACATTGCCCATAGACGAAAAGTAAACAATTCAAGTAGCTGTATTTGTATAATAATTAACCATTTATTCATGCCATTTCTGCGTACTTCATTGAA
>NW_020869449.1:48100-68100 GCF_003789085.1 Penaeus vannamei
TCGTAACATCGAGAGTTTATTTATTCCTCGAGTCTGAGGACTTAGTTGGATACACTTCAGATATCACTTAAATAGAATTACGAATGCCAGAATTTTATATACACGTTCCCTTTGTTACATAATTTGTTTAGACATTCTTATTTTGTATTATTAAATTTTTTACTAATTAGCTGCTTCTGTATCTATATAGTAGTTAATATTTTATCCCATTTTTACAGAAATAGTATGCTGATTTCTCCAATTTTCCTTGTGTTAGAGTATACTGATAAAATTAGGAATTGTCAAGAGCGCGTGAAATGAAAGTCTTCAGTAAAAATTGTATATATAGTTGGGGGGGGGGGAAGGGGAGTCGGATGGCAACGTTCAAGCATTTCTTGAAAGACTAGTTTTTAGTACATTGATGATGAATTATTCAAAATTATCGGCCACGAATACATTGTGAAATTATATTCTTCAATTATTTAATATGTTTAAATATTTATAGATTAATGTCTTATAATAAAACAAAAAAATCACAATAAATATTAAGAATCAAAACAAAAATATTATGCTTTAAAAGTATAAAATGGTTACCTTGTTAAATTTTGTTTAAAATATTAGTCTCCCTTAGGAAACTATTAAGACTCTCCACAACAAAGTCCTCCTTCCACTACATGTGCGCCAATTAATGACTTTTGGCATTTCCAGTGTGTTTCATGTTTAGCCATCATCGGCTCGTGAGTCGATCGTGTGTGTCCGATTCTCAACCCTGTTAACACAGCTATTTGTCGGTTGGGATGGACGCTAGTCACCCACTGCTAAGGTCACCTCAAATCTCTCTCACTTTGTTTCTAGAGGTATGCCTTCATTTCTCCCTCCATTTATCACGAAGACAAGTTTTGATGTTGGGAGAGAAAAGCGGTGTTTCAGAGAGGAAAGCGATTTCATTGTAAAGGATCTGTTTCAAAGTAATCAAATGCAGCTTGCTTCCTGTAGCTTTTCTACTGACAAAAACTGCGCTGATTCCTTAAAAACTTAGTTAATTAGTCTAAAAAGCATTAGGTTGAAAAACATCACCCTTCACCCTTGAACAATCTGTCAGTCAACAAACATAACAACTCTGGATTAAATGCTTCAAAATAGCCAACCTTCTCATGTTTCTGCCAAGTTATAACAGGACATGGATCCTCCTGCAGTCCAACACACGCAGATATCAGCTGGGGTACTTTACTCGGAAGTCTGACTCCCCGATCAATTTCTTCACTGTCCTCCTACCCCATGGTATATTTGCGGTTCCGTTTAAGAGACGCCCCGAGATGAGTCACCTGACCAGTGATGCGTGTAACTTTGTTGTGAGTGTGTGTGTGTGATGCAAGTCGTACTACCACCCATTCCTGCTTGAATGTGGATATCGCTAATATACTGTTTCAGGCTGAATTTGGTGCTGAATTGACAGGATGTTGTTACAAAGGTAATATATAATATTTATACTCTTATAGAATCTAATAATACCATTACCTGCATACGGTGATTAGATTCTCAATGCTATAATTTAGGCAAGATCAATGACCTGGGCTGTGTCTCCAATTATTTGGTGTATACAGATTTATTCTTGATTCCTTACTTTTATATATGGTTATGTTGTTCTATCATACCATACATGTAGTTTATGAGATAGCTCACGCATAATCTTGTAGTTTATATTGCTACTTAATCTCATTTTATCATGATATATTAACATATGGAATCTACTGGATAAATTCAATATCAAAGCCTGTGATTATTATTATCACTCACGCATATTACGACTAATACTATATTTATTAACAGAGTAGATTTCATATTATTTATTAACAGAGTAGATTTCATATTATTTAATTAACAGAGTAAGATTTCATACTTTTATTTATTAATTCTCCGTTAATTGTAATCATAAAAGTATTTTATGACGGTATGGTTCACGACTACTTCAGAAATGTTTCTATCGATTAATTCCTTCTTGAATTCGAGGTCTCCAGAACAGGCTTTGCAGAGGCGTCTACAATTTCATATTACTCTCGTATATGGGTACTGGCTGGCGGTTACTGCATTGGCAATCGCGATGTGTTGCTGAAAGGAAGTAACCCGCAAGCTCTTGTTCTTATCTTCTTCTTCCATTATTTCCATCATTCCTCTCATTATTCTCTCTTTACCTATGTCTCAGTACTCGATATCTTTCTCCTCTTGCTTCATCTCAATATTTCTATCTTTCATCTCTTCTTCTCACGAGCAATCTCCTATGCACTCGTTTCTCTTCTCATTCCTCTTTTTTTTTTCTCTCTCTCTCGTCTCTCTCTCTCTTCTCTGTTTTTCTTGATTTGTCTCACTCTTTTATGTACTCTTTCTGATGTGTTGGCTACGTAGTCAAACTTGCATAGCCACATTATCTCGTATATTGTTTTTAGTGGAATTTTTATTTCCATCTAACTATTTGTTATGCTATAATTAATCAATGCAATGACTTCATCTTTATCGTATATATTGCATTAACTATTAAATACCACAGATAATATGGATTATACCGATAATGCAATCTTTAAGTAATTCTATTTCTATTAGCTACAGCAGTATTTCGTCAAATTTGGAGCTCCCTTATTTCTGGGAGGTTATACAATGTCATTGTATCTTATCTATATAACATAGTTCCCCATGCAACATCAGTTTTTGATATATGTTAAGAGCTATTTACTCATCCATTTACTCCATAACATATATCAGTTGAATATATCATAATCAATGCATATACTTTCTAGTATGTACATGATAAAACGTTAGTTTAATCACTTTTAATCCATCAATAACTCGGGTACGTTCATGAACACAGTGGAAAATTGTAGTCCACAGATGCTAGATTATTAGTCAGCGGTATTGTGCCGTCGCTCAGCGCTAAACAGGTAACTGTTGAAACTGTCCCTACATTTCAATCAACGCACGGGCGCTGTGGGTAGGGGCAACATTTATAGGATATCGTTGTATGCTCGTATAATTCAAATAGCGGCTATTATTTATCTCTCTCTCTCTCCTCCTATTTCAACTCATGACAGTCTCAGTTACCTCCTCATAACGTTCTCTCCTCTCCCCTCACTGATTTATCTCTTTAATTAACAGTTCTCAGATCCTCTTCGTAAATTTATATTTCATTCTCTCAACAATTCCGTATGCTCTCATCTTCAGTATTCTATTCTCTCTCACTCTTCATACTCTCCCTCTCTCATGCTACTCTCCTCGTCTTATTCTCGTCACTCTCTCATCCCTTCATTATTTTTATTTAAACAGAGTAGATTTCAATCTTCACTCTCTCTCTAACCTCTCTCTCTCTTCCTCTCCTTCCCACTACTTCTTCTCCTCTCTTCCTCCCTCTTCTTATCTACACACAAGCTCTCACCCTCTCTTCTCAACCTCTCTCTCTATTCTCACGATAATCGCTCATTCTTTCACTAAATTCTCTCATCTCCTCTTTCTTACTCACCTTCCTCACACTCCCTCTCTTCTCACCTCCTCCCTCTCTTCTTCACCTCTCTCCGCAGTCTTCTCACCTCTTACGAACTTTTCATGCACTCTTCTTATCCAAAATCAATGTTCCGTTATCCTCTCTTAATCTCTCGAGCACGTAGACCGCACTCTATCTCACACATAACTCTTAATTCTCTACTCATTTTATACCCTCTTCTCTCGCTTATTATCGAACGTCTCGTCACTTTCTTCTCACTATTCATTTATCAAGCTCATCTTTTATTTGTTTTGCATATTGGCTGAATTTAGACTTTGAGCAGTTACTCGTTATTATACCTATGGCAGATAATTAACATTATTTTATCCAGTTAAATAACAAACGTAGTACGATTTCATATGGGCTTTATGTTTGACTTTTCTATTATAATTTGATGAATACAACAGGAGTACAAATTTCATATTTATTTATTTTATACCACCCAACGGAAGCTAAGTTATTTCTTGAGTTAAATATTTAATATTTTATTATGACTGTCAACAAGAGAAGTAGGAACACTTTCTACTTAGAATTATATTCTCTTAAATTAGCGAGAGCCGTTAGTATTATTTTTTCGGATTAATATTCATTTCTCGGTCTCATTTCTTATAAGCCAATGTATATTTTCAACCGTTAGCACCATTTCCATGGGGTTTCACCTCTGAATTAAATCACTTTCTAATTATTTATCATACTACATATCATACTGTTTTAAAACAACGAAACTCTGTTTCGTCTTTCTTGCAAATATTTCAACCCACTGTTTCCAAATTATCCTTTCTAATTATTTACATACTACACTGTTTAACGAAACTGGTCTATAATTTAGAGGGTTTTGTTAGTCGCCGTTCCTATATAAGGGTATAACGTTGGTGAGTTTCCTACTTTTTGGTAGTTTTCCTCAACTAAATTTTGGAATATTAGCAATAAAGTACATCATTCTTTGGTATATTCCCTAAGAATCCAGTTAAAAATCTCATCTGGCTCCTGTACTTTGGTCTTATCTCATCCTTTTAATAGGTATTTTATTTCATTTTATATATATTCTCATTTGCGTTTGTATGGCTACTTTGCATTTCAAAGTATGGGTCTGGATCAACCACTGACTGCAATTTCTCATTGATATAAGGCTTTCATTCATTTCCTTTTCTTTAGTATACAATACCTTTGTCTCCGGTGTCTCTACCTTGGGGTCTTACTATGTATGTAGTTAAAGAAGAGCTTTGGTTGATTTTTACATCTGTTCAGTCAACCACTTTTGCCCATTTCTTTCTTTCGTTCTGATACTTGATATAAATGTTTTTACTTTTTATAGAGAAAAAAAATGAATATTGTATATGAAGGTTCTCGTCGTTCATGTGTTCCTCAGTTTATACCATCAAAGAAATCTTTAAGGCTTCTATAATCACCTCTCTTGTAATTCTACTTCCATTTTCTTTCCTTACTTGCGCTTTTCATGTTCATGTTTGCGCGTTTCATGTTTTCATGGTTCAATTACTACATGGTTGCGTTTTCCTAGAGGAGGACAGTGTTCATTATCCTTAATACCATTTTTATGCTTTGGGAATATTAGGTCAACCACTGACGGTACATCGAGCTCTTTTACCCTGGTATGATCTGCTACATTTAGAAAAGGTAATACTTATTTATGACTTCTTGTCGTGTAGCATTCCACGAATGTGGCTGCGCCCTGGGATCGAAACTTTCTCACACAAATTTATTATTTAAATACCCTGTTACAAGAATTTCATTTGCTTTGTTTCCGAAAGTTGTAGAACCTGCTCCAGTCTCTTTTAAAGTTTCTTGAATTAGTTTTTGGTCATTTGTGTGCGTGTGAGTGAGTGTGTGCCTGAGTAAATGTTTATGTGCGTGTGTATGTTGGCGCGCGTCTTCCCCCTAATGTCTGAATGTTACTGAGAGCTGACCTGCATGGTCCGGTTGTGTATGTTTATGTATGCGCTTGTGTTCGTGTCGCCATGTTTTTTAGTCGAATCCAGAAGTACGATCACTTAGCAGTTGCTGAATCATTCATAAAATTAGTTGCTTGACTTGTGAGAATGATGTCCTTTTAAAATATTAATACTCATCAAATGTTAATTCAGGAAGCATCAGCTTGGAAATTTCAAAAAGGGATAAAACATAAACGTAAACACATGCAACTGTATACACATCAGAATCGTATCTCTGACATACATATGCAGTGTAGGCCAGATTTAAAGGTTTTACCAGCACCATACAGTCTAAACTTTATAAGGGGTTCCTAACCCGGGTGCCATGGAGCAATATGAAATTTATGACCGAGTTAAATGATTTTTTTTCTCTCTCTCAGTACCTGCATATATAATCATATATCTATCTATAAATTGGAATATTTCCATGGGGTGTTCTTGTCATATAGGTATTGACACCATTCATAACTAGTAATAACGGATTCTGAAAATCTGACAATCAGTGAATTTACCGATTATATATTGATCGAGGGCCACAGAATAGTAAAGGCTGGGAACCACAAGACTTTTTTTTTCTTCTTTTTTTTCAGTACAAGCAGTGTGGTGAAAAAGAAATGGGTTTAGGTAGGTTTCTTTTTTTAAGCAGAGTATTGTGTTGGGTAGATTTTTATCTGCACATAGCATGTGGGGGAATTTTTATTTCTTAGCATATTGAGTTGAGCTTTTGAAAATTTATTCCAGCACTTAGAGGAAAGGGAAGACTTGAATAATTTTCACCTCTTTACTTTGAGAATTAATATTTTCACTTTTTTCTTTGATTTTTTTACTTAGAAAGCAATAACGTCAAAAGTTAAAACTATGTGGACCATATACACTATGCGAGCTTAAGTCCTACTATTGACTAACAAACTACTTTATTAAGTACAGTGTAGGAAAGGTGTAACGAGTATTATTAAGTTCTTTTTTTCATTGTGGAAATAGAAAAAATCACTTTTTTTCTTTTTTATTTCTTAAAATTATTCTTACAGTAAATGTTTTCCATAAATATCCCAACTTTTAAAATGTATAAAAATGTATAAAAAAACATAATGGATTTAAATTAACAGTTTAAATGTCTTTTAAAATAATGCTATTACTGGGTTGTTGATAAAATCTCTAAAATCTCTTTAAAAATAGCACACATAAATTGAGAACCAATAATTTGTACATGATTTCTGGTGCGGCCAAACAAACTGCGTTCACTTCTTGGCCACCATGAACATCAAATTTATTAATTTCTTCATTCTATCTCTTTGTTTCTCTACATGTGCTAACTGTTCTTTCAACTCTCTGTTTCTCTGAAGGAGTTCTGTTTCCTCTGCTTCTATGTCTTTCATTTTCAGCTTTCTCTTCTGCCTGCATCGCTTTGAAGCTTCATTGTTGAGATGTCTTATCCTATGGTATTTCTCTTTCTCTGACAGGTTCTGCAGGGACTGTCTGGACCTCCTCCCGGTGGCGGTATAACTGGAGGTGGAGGCAGTTGGTTCCTCCGAGAAGTCAAGATCCATGTTCACACTCGCCTCATCGTCGTCGTCGTGGTCCTCGAACCGCACGGGCTTCTTGCTGGTCCGTCGGGGTCTGCTTCCCGACAGGGGTGTGGGGTCAGGTCTCAGTGATGGCATGGCTGATGAGGACTGGGAGGGCTCTGGCTTGGACGGCGCCCCGGGAGCCACGACGGCCCTTCTGCTCGGGGATGCGGTGGACGGAGACAACAGCGCGATGTCCCGGGGATTTGGCCCTTCGTTGATAAACTGGCTGGACCATTCTGCCAGAGACGCCTCTTCTTTGACAACTGGTCTCTCAGCGGGGAAGCAAATGGAATCTCCGAAGTCAATTATTTCATTTGCTGTGGATGACGTCTCGACCAAATTCTCGAGCTGAAAATAAGAGAAAATAATGCATTTAGTTTCCAAGCAGATTTAAAATGGCTTTTTAAAATATTTGTTGTACTCAATGACTCTCAGTCCATGTCCTAAATTGATATGTTGAGTATCTGCATGGTTGTCTCTCAATCTGATTCGTAAGTAACATACAGCAAACCTTTTTCTCATTTAGTAATTTTATTAAGGTTGTAGTATGAAATTCATCTCTTCAATGAAAAGCTTAACAATTCAGCAATACGAACAATTCAGCAATACAAAAAAAAAAAAAAAAAAAAAAAAAAAAAAGTAGAGTACTCAGTGAAACTCTAAAAGTATGCAGCTAAAATCACTGACTAGTACTTTAAACGTAAAGCTGTCATCGATTGTGTTATACTATTTTTCCTAGTTGGCAAAGTCTTTCAGCAACATTGACCTTTAAAATCCAATCACCACATTTTCAGTTTTTATTTTTCTTTCTCTAATATAAATTTAAATGTATAATTTAGTTTAAAACTGCAATGACGCGAAAGCTTTAGGAGTGTTGATTTATTGCCTCGACATGTCATGTTGCAGATTGTGAACTATTATCAGATTTATGTCAGTCAACAATGTCTAAAGTTACTTATCTTATGGTATCATCAGTAATGTCTATCATGTGGAACTTTCATGAAGCCAAAGTAATTCTAATAATGCTTATAATTATTCCCTATTATTACTTTTTCATATTTTCTTCACAACTTCCAGCATTCACGTCTGCAAAACTGGACGATATAGTAAAAAAAAAAAAAAGTACAATGTAATGTCTTCAATTTACATCGTTCTAGTTACCGGTATACTTGTTCTTACTAGTGTAAGTGTTTTATTTGACCAATTTACTGCAACTGCATTCTTTATTTTGTTATGTCTAAGCCTCTTTCACAGCATTTGTAGCATCAATAGTGACATATCACATAGTGGCCTATTAGCTTTTCTAACTAATATATTTTCTTCTCATTTGTTTCCCATAAATTTCACTTGTACTTTTCTTTGATTTTTCCACTCTGAAGTTCGTAGGTTTTCACGAGTTTTCAAAATCCTCAACAGAAAAAAACACAAGCAAACGGTCAACAAAACAATACTCACCTCATGACTGAGTCCACTGTTCTGTATGGCTCCAAGCAGGAGGTCCGGTTGTTGCTGGACGAGCATTAAGTCCAGCTCTGTAGACGTGGCGGCGTCATCGTCCCCCCAAATGTCGCCGTCCATAAGGGAATCTGGCAGGAGCTTATTGATCTGGTCCAAGATATCCGCTGGAATTTCGAAGTCCGTGTCTGACGTGCTTGAAACCGGCATAGAAGAGTTGTGAAGCTGCTGGCCATGGATGCTTGGACTGTGCAAGAAATCTGTCCCGCTGTTCTGGTAAGAAGTGGCCGGCGTGGGTAGGCTTGCGGCTGAACATGGATCTACGCACATTGTAGTCGAAGCTAGAGTTTCCAAGAGGCCGGAAGTCGAGACCGGGGTGGGCTGTAGGGCATCTCCATCTGTGTCGCTATTCATGGTATATTTGGTCAGACACACGCGATTTTCGAGGTCGCCCTGCAGCTCGCCTGGACTGGTGTCGAAGTAAACAGTCCCATCCGATGGAGGGCCGTGCTGCTCGCCCATGAAAGAGTCAGCATCTTGGTCCCAAGAGGTGCTGCTCACTTCCATGCTATCATTGTGGCTGGGCTCTTCGTGAGTCCCGTCAAATTTAAAGTCTTCTAACTCTGTAAGCAAAAGGAGAGAGAGGTTACTACGAGCACAGGAAACAGGAAGCATCTTCGTTACATCACAATACAAAACAAAACAACTATGTCTGAAGTAACCAAAGGCACAATCACTGCACTACTGTGTATGCCTTGATAGTGTAGTACCGTGTAGTATAGTGTAGAAGTATAGTGAAGTGTGGTATAGAAGTGTAGTGTAGTGTTGTGTAGAAAAGTGTTTTTTTTCTGCAGAGCAGCAAAATCAGATGAAGCATAATGAAGGTGATAAAGGACGTACAGTATTACCTGAATCCCTTCCTTCTGTGAAATTGTATCCTAAACTTCAGGATAATACTTTGTATCGTGAATGCACCTGCGTTACCTCTGTCTGAAGGAAGTTGCATGATGTGTGCTCTGTGGGAAGCGTTGCGGCAAAATGCCTGCAACACCGCTCGGTCTCCTTATAAGTAGGGCTCACCGGCCAAGCAAGGTTGCCAAATTCTTTATACACATTTTCTGTGCAATGCAATCCTTCAACTACTGTTTATTAAGCTCACCATATAGTTCATAATGTTTGGGCATTGAAAAAAGAAAATCAAGGTTTTGAACAAGGGTAGACGAGAGCTAAGGCGAGGATAAAAAACGGGCGGATAACGAGACATTGCACCACTTTATGAAAGGGCGGGATAGTGTTGGGGGGGGGTGATAGTACACCTAGGTTCCCTATAGCTCTGAAGCAATTAACGGTCGAATATAAATCCTTCATACCTATTACTTAAAATATTCTTACAAATGAAGGGAATAATATTGCCTGAACAAAATATACGTGGGAGTGTGTAAGAGAAAGAGAATACGGGAAGTACCTTGTTGCATCATGTTTTGTCAACCTACAGGCCCCGCTTGGACAAACCTTTGGGAACTTTTATTTTTCATTTCTTTTATTTTAAGCGTAACTTTTGTCTTGGAGAATCGCAATTTTCCGTGGATTAAATTCGGATTTTGGATTCGAGGAATTTTATGTTGGTAACTAGCAAAATTTGTTCTTGTTAATCCCTACTCGGTAAATGAAATTCACAGACCAGAAAAGTGGGACATTTTGTCTAATCTAAGCTTGTCCAGACATGTAGAAAGGATTCTGACAGAGTTTGATCGAAAGAACTCTCGAGAATTACTGACTGGTGAAGTATGTCTTTTCGGGATAATTTGGGTCTTATTAACTCTTACAATGGCACAGGAGGATGGAATTATGTAGAGGCGGGACTAATAGAAGAAAGTAACATGGATCGCACGTGATAAAACAAGTGTCAGTGAAGATGAACGGCAGGGACTACTGTTCATAGCCTGGTGACTGTGGGACTGACAAAATGACAGATGGATTTGCCTTTGACGAGGATTCGGAGATTCTCACTGTGCATGATGAGGGTAGACGAGATCGGGAATGACATAGGTAATGAGATGAACGTGCAGGAGCTTCACAAAATGGCCGTCCGATGAAAGAGGTGGCGCTTGTATATGAGGAACGGGAAACGGAATTTCTGAGAACTGGCCTCCTCGATGTAATGGGGGGATTACCCAGCAACTGCACATGTGGGCTTTTACATATATATGATGTACTTACTGATGTCTGGGGTATTCAGGTCACCCGAAGTGTGGCTGAAGTGCATGTCCATTAGAGCATGAATGTGGCTGTCGTCCGTGTCTACCAGAGCTTGTGGTTTCTGGAGTTTGGGCTGCAATGAGAAAGAAGAAACGAAATAAATAAAAGGTTATCGTACTTTGCTAATCATATATCATATTGCAAACAAATCAATATCATATGCTGCGAATCCCAATTCACCTTCTTGGTGCCGATCCAAGTTCCAGCATGAGTCCTGGAGCCAAGAGCAACCCCAGGTCCGTTTCGGACCGGGGTCGCTGCTAGCTCCTCTCCTAGGTGCGAGGGTTGCATTGCTGAAGGAGTCTTCGAAACGGACCATTGTGGAACCTGCACAAACGACAATAGGTACATTTAACATTTATCCCCGTGCTCGATGTAGCAGCGACTTAATACTCTAATCTCATACGAGACCCTGGCTTTATACTAAGCGATTATTGATTACCTTTATAATCTCTTTACTGGCCTAGACTGAAAGGTAGCTGCGTCTCTTTCCTGAAGTCTGGATTGAAAGATGGTTGCATGTATGAGCCTAGATTCAAAGACAACTGTATCTCTTAACTGAAGTCTGGAGTTAATATTAGTAGCATCTCTACTGTACTCTGGACTGAAAGGTACCTTCACCATCAAAGAGCACATCTATAGTTGTTGACCTGCCCTTATATTTAACAGCGGAACACAGAGCACGGATTTCTCTCATTGATCGGTGTTGCGCAGTAGAGTACTGTTTTACATGTTTACCACAGATGCCATAGTGGGTGCTTGTGCTGACTGCCACATCAACAACCGTGACGAAGGAAGGCGTCACTGGTGGTCCTTCTCGGGGTAGCTTAAGCTGTTAGGCCGGCCCCTTGTAGCTCCAAAGCTTTAACTTTCTATGTAAGTTCTGGTCAACGTGCTTTCCACCGAAGAGGTGTCGGTTCTTGGTATCAGCTCAAAACTTTGCAAGTCTTCGGAATCTCCAAACTTGTAGTACAAATCACCATGGGCAGTATGAGTGTGGCAGTTGATGGTAAAGAATATCCAGACTCTGTTGTTCACGGGACAGATGGTTTATATTGCCAGTTCCAATTAAGTAATGAGCGATGCTAGCATTCCACATCAACGGAAGATTGGGTGAGTTTCCTCAGTCTCATTACTATGGGCGAGGTGAGCAGCTCATCCACCTCAGGTTACTGTGGTCGAGGTGAGCAGCTCAACCACCTCAGGTAACCATCAACCTGAAGTCATACACTGGTCATAAATAAGAGATACAAATAGGCTTAACAACATGTATGTACTGGCTACTAAATGCCTTAAATGGCCTCATGACCTGAGATGAACATTTTTGGTGGCCTCCTCTAGATATCTCCCAGCAATTTGATCAGAAACTCTGGCCATTACTTTTCCCCGAAGAATTTTTTGCTTTTCCTGGAAAAGGATTAAAATCAGGGGATGACTGGTGCGTGGAGTTTCTTTAGCAGGTCGAGGGAAAGGATTAGGAAATTCCCCTCTCACCTCTCTGGTGCGCACAATTTCCTGTACGATTCAAGGATAAGGATGCCTGGGTTGCAAACAATTAAACTAACTTCAGCTGCAGTGTTGTGGAATTGTTCAGTTAAAGAATTAAGGAACGAGGGAGTTCAAAGGAGAGTACACATACACATATACATACATACATATTAAGAGAGAGAGAGAGAGAGAGAGGAGAGAGAGAGAGAGAGAGAGAGAGAGAGGAGAGAGAGAGAGAGAGAGAGAAAGGGGGGGAGGGAGAGAGAAGAGAGAGAGAGAGAGAGAGAGGAGAGAGAGAGAGAGAGAGAGAGAGAGAGAGAGAGAGAGAGAGAGAGAGAGAGAGAGAGAGAGAAGATGAGAAGAGAGAGAGATGAGAGAGAGAGATAGAGAGAGAGAGAGAGAGAGAGAGAAGAGAAGAGAGAGAGAGAGAGAGAAGAGAGAGAGAGAGAGAGAGAGAAAGAGAGAGAGAGAGAGAGAGAAGAAGAGAGAGAGAGAGAGAGAGAGAGAGAGAGAGAGAGAGGGGAGAGAGGGCGGGGTGGGGGGGGGGGGAGAGAGAGAGAGAGAGATGTAGGGGGGGGGGGCGGGGGGGGGGGGGGGCGGCCGGGGTGGGGGGGGGGGGGGGGGGGGAGAGGGAGAGGAGAGAGGAGAGAGGAGAGAGAGAGAGAGAGAGAGAGAGAGAGAGAGAGAGAGAGAGAGAGAGAGAGAGAGAGAGAGAGAGAGAGAGAGAGAGGGGGGGGAAAAGAGAAAGAAAGAGAGAGAGGGGGGGAGGAGGACACAGGGAGAGAGGAGTCAGAGATAGAGAGAAAAGGACACAGAGTGAGAGAGAGCGAGAGGGAAGAGGACAGAGAGAGACGAGTCAGAGATAGAGAAGAGGAACAGAGAGTGAGAGAAGAAGAGGACACAGAGTGAGAGAGAAGTAGGACACAGAGCGAGAGAGAGGAGTCAGAGGGAGTGACAGGGAGAGAGGGAGAGGGAGAGAAGAGAACACAGAGGAGACAGAGAGAGGAGAGGAGAGTAGAGCGGAGCGGTGGTGAGCGGGGGAGAGAGGTGAGAGGGGGAGAGGAGAGGGGAGCGAGGGGGAGAGGTGAGGGAAGAGGAGGGGAGCGAAGGGGGAGAAAGAGAGGAGGAGCGTGAGAGGGGAGGGTGAGGGGAGGGGAGGAGGGAGAGAGAGGAGAGAAAGGGAAGAGAGAGGTGAGAGGGGGAAGGCGGAGAGGCGAGAGGAGAAGGAGAGGCGGAGAGGAGAAGGAGAAGAGGAGGAGAGAAGAGGAGAGGAGAGGAGAAGGAAGAGAGGGGGAGAGGAGGGGGAAGCGAGGGTGGAGAGGGGGGGAGAACGAGGGGAGAGGGGGAGAGCGAGGTGAGGGGGAGACGAGGGGGGAGCGAGGGAGAGAGGGGGTAGGTAAGGGGAGAAGAGGGGGAGAGGGGGAGGTAAGGGGAGATAGAGGGGGAAGAGGGGGACGAGGGGAGAGGGGGAGAACGAGGGAGACGAGAGGGGGGGGGAGCGAGGGTGAGAGGGGGAGACGAGGGGGAGCGAGGGTTGAGAGGGGGAAGGTTAAGGGGAGAGAGGGGGAGAGGGGGAGCGGGGGGGAGAGGGGAGACGAGGGGGGAGACGAGGGGGAGCAGGGGGGACGAGGGGGGGCGGAGAGAGGGGGAGAGAGGGGGGAGGTAAGGGGAGAGAGGGGGAGGTAAGGGAGCGAGGGGGAGACGGGGAGCGAGGGTGAAGGGGGAGACGAGGGGGAGCCGAGGGAGAGAGGGGGAGAAGGGGGAGGTAGGGGAGCGAGGGTGAGAGGGGGAGACGAGGGGGGAGCGAGGGTGAGAGGGGGGACGAGGGGGAGAGGGGGAGACGAGGGGGGAGCGAGGGGGAGAGGGGGAGACGAGGGGAGCGAGGGAAGGTAAGTGGGAGAAGTGGGGGAGGTAAAGGGGAGAGAGGGGAGAGGGGGAGGTAAGGGGAGAGAGGGGGAGAGGGGAGGTAAAAGGACATGGGACAGCGAGGAGTGAAGGCAGAGAGGGGGGAGACGAAGAGGGGAGACGAGGAGCTGAGACGGTAGACGAGGGGAGGGGGGAGAGGGGGGGTGGGGTAAGAGGGGGAGGATAGGGGAGTGGGAGAAGGGGCGAGATAGGGGGAGGACGGTAAGGGGAAGAGAGAGGAGGGGGTAGGGGCGAGAGGGGTGGAGTCGAGGAGGAGAGGAGAGGGGAGGAGTAGAAGGGGGGAGAGGGGGAGAGGGGGAGGGGGAGGGGGAAGGGGGAGGTAAGGCTGAGAGAGGGGAGAGGGGAGGTTAAGGGGAGAGAGAGGGGGAGGGGCAGGGACGGAGACAAAAAGGGTGGGTGGAGAGGATAGGAGTAAGGGAGGGGAGAGGTGAGTTGTGTGATGGGTGTGTGTATGTGTATGCATGAGTGTGCATGTGTATGTATGGGTGTAGATATGCAGATGTAATATGAGTGTACGTACGGGTTTGTGTATGCTATATGTATGTGTGTTTGTATATAGTATGTATGTATGTATATGTTGTACGTGTGTATGTATGTGTGGTATGTTATGTCTGTATGTTTGTCTGTATGTGTGGTATGTATGTGTATGTATGTGTGGTATGTATGTGTGTATCTATGTGTATGTATGTATGTGGGTATGTACGCCTGTATGTGTGTACGCTTGTATGTGTACGCCTGTATGTGTGTACGCCTGTATGGGTGTACTTCTGTGTGTACGTCTGTGTGTATGTACGCCTGTATTGTGGTAATGTACGCCCTGTATGTGTGTACGCCTGTATGTGTGTGTGTGCGCCTGTATGTGTGTACGCCTGTATGTGTGTACGTGTCTGTGTACGTGTATGTGTTATGTGTGTGTATGTCTGTATGTCGTATGTATGTCTGTGTATGTCTGTATGTATGTCTGTATGTGTGTATGTATGTGTGTGTGTAATGTCGTGGTGTGGTATGTGTATGTATGTCTGTGTATCTGTGTTGTGTGTGTCTGTATGTCTGTTGTGTGTGTCCTGTGTGTATGTGTTGTATGTGTGTATGTGTGTATGTATGTCTGTGTGTATGTGTGTATGTATGTCTGTGTGTCTGTATGTGTGTGTGTCGTGGTGTATGTATGTCTGTGTGTGTATGTGTATGTGTATGTCTGTGCCTGTGTGTGTATGTGTATGCCTGTATGTATATGTGTGTATGCCTGTATGTATGTCTATGTGTGTATGTAATGGTATGTCTATGTATGCATGTATGTCTATGTATGTATAATGTATGTATGTATGTATGTATGTCTATGTATGTATGTAATGTATGTGTATGTATGTCGTATGTATGTAATGTGTATGTATGTGTAGTATGTATGTATGTATGTGCATGTATGTATGTTGTAGGTATGTGTATGTATGTGTATGCATGTATGTGTATGCATGTATGTGTATGCATGTATGTGTATGCATGTATGTGTATGCATGTATGTGTATGTATATGTATGTATATGTATGTATGTGTGTATGTGTATGTATATGTATGTATATGTATGTGTATGTATGTATATGTATATGTATGTGTATGTATGTGTATGTATGTATATGTATGTGTATGTGTATGTGTGTATGTCTGTGTGATGTATGTATTATGTGCATGTATGTATATGAGCATGTATGTATATATGAGCATGTACGTAATATGACGCATGTATATGAGCAGTGTTATGTATGTGCATGCATGTATGTATGTGCATGTATGTTTGCATGTATGTCTGCATGTATGTATGTCTACATGTATGTGTGTGTTTATGTGTATGTGTTTATGTGTATGTGTATATGAATGTGTTCATGTATGTAAGTGTATGTAAATGTGTATGTATGTAAATGTGTATGTATGTAAATGTGTATGTATGTAAATGTGTATGTATGCATATTTGAATGTATATGTATGCGTATATATATATGGTATGGATGGGTCATATGTGTGTGAGATGTGTGTAAGTGTGTGGGAGATGTGTGAGATGTATATGTATGTGTATGTATGTGTGTATGTATGTGTGCATTTGTGTGCATTTGTGTGCATGTGTGTATGTATGTGTGCATGTGTGTGCATGTGTGTGCATGTGTGTATGTATGTGTGTGCATGTGTGTATGTATGTGTGTATATATGTATATATGTATGTATATGTGTGTATGTATGTGTGTATATGTATGTGTGTGTCTGTGTGTATGTCTTGTGTGATATGTTATGTGTGTGTATGTATGTGTGCAATGTATGTATGTGTGCATGTATGTATGTATGTATGTGGTCCGTGTGTGCATGTGTCCGTGTCCGTGTGTGTGTGTCCGTGTGTTGTGTGTGTCCCGTGGTGTGTGTCCGTGTGTGTGTGTCCGTGTGTGTGTGTGTCCGTGTGTGTGTGTGTCCGTGTGTGTGTGTGTGTCCGTGTGTGTGTGTGTTGTTGTGTGTGTGTGTTGTGTGTCCGTGTGTGTGTGTGTGTGTCCGTGTGTGTGTGTGTCGTGTGTGTGTGTCCGTGTGTGTGTGTGTCCGTCGGTGTGTGTGTGTCCGTGTGTGTGTGTCCGTGTGTGTTGTGTGTCCGTGTGTGGTGTGTGTCCGTGTGCGTGTGTAGTCCGTGTGGTGCGTGTGTCCGTGTGTGCCGTGTGGGCGTGCGTGTGTTCCGTGGGCGTGCGTGTGTTCGTGGGCGTGCGTGTGTCCGTGTGGGCGTGCGTGTGTCCGTGTGGGCGTTCGTGTGGGCGTGCGTGTGTTCGTGTGGGCGTGTGTGTTCGTGTGGCGTGCGTGTGTTCGTGTGGGCGTGCGTGTGTTCGTGTGGGCGTGCGTGTGTTCGTGTGGGCGTGCGTGTGTTCGTGTGGCGTGCGTGTGTTCGTGTGGGCGTGCGTGTGTCGTGTGGGCGTGCGTGTGTTCGTGTGGCGTGCGTGTGTTCGTGTGCGTGGCGTGTGCGTGTGTGCGTGCGTGTGTGTTCGTGTGTGCGTGCGTGTGTTCGTGTGTGCGTGCGTGTGTTCGTGTGTGCGTGCGGATGTATGTTCGTGTGTGCGTGCGGATGTATGTTCGTGTGTGCGTGCGGATGTATGTTCGTGTGTGCGTGCGGATGTATTCGTGTGTGCGTGCGGATGTATGTTCGTGTGTGCGTGCGGATGTATTTCGTGTGTGCGTGCGGATGTATGTTCGTGTGTGCGTGCGGATGTATGTTCGTGTGTGCGTGCGGATGTATGTTCGTGTGTGCGTGCGGATGTATGTTCGTGTGTGCGTGCGGATGTATGTTCGTGTGTGCGTGCGGATGTATGTTCGTGTGTGCGTGCGGATGTATGTTCGTGTATGCCGGTGTATGCGTGCGGATGTATGTGATGCGGATGTATGTTCGTGTGTGCGTGCGATGTATGTTCGTGTGTGCGTGCGGATGTATGTTCGTGCTGTATTTGTTCGTGTGTGCGTGCGGATGTATGTTCGTGTGTGCGTGCGGATGTATGTTCGTGTGTGCGTGCGGATGTATGTTCGTGTGTGCGTGCGGATGTATGTGTGTGCGTGCGGATGTATGTTCGTGTGTGCGTGCGTATGTTCGTGTGCATGTTCATGCCATGTTCGTGCGCATGTTCGTGTGTGCGTGCGTGCATTCGTGTGCGTGCGTTCGTATGTGCGTGCGTTCGTATGTGCGTGCGTGCGTCCGTGTGGGCGTGCATGCGTTCGTGTGGGCGTGCATGCGTTCGCGTGCATGCGTTCGTGTGGGCGTGCATGCGTTCGTGTGGGCGTGCATGCGTTCGTGTGGGCGTGCATGCGTTCGTGTGGGCGTGCATGCGTTCGTGTGGGCGTGCATGCGTTCGTATGGGCGTGCATGTGGGCGTGCATGCGTGTGTTCGTGTGGGCGTGCATGCACGTGCATGCGTTCGTGTGTGGCGTTCGTGTGGGCGTGCATGCGTTCGTGCATGGGCGTGCATGCGTTCGTGTGGGCGTGCATGCGTTCGTTTACTCGGGGTGTGCGTTTACTCGGGTGTGTGCGTTTATTCGGGTGTGCGTGTGTGTGCGTTTATTCGGGTGTGTGCGTGTGCGTTTATTCGTTTATTCGGGTGTGTGTTAGTATATACGTGCGTGTCAGTGTATATGTGCGTGTGTACTTATATATATTTAGGTATGTGTTTGCGTGTGGGGGGGGGGGGGTGAGTCCACGTTTCCATTCATAACTGTAAGACGTTTGACAGATTTGCATAATGGTTAATGTCTAGGCGGCTTCATCATAAACAATGAAAATATCCTACTTACTGGATTCGACAATGACGACCTTTTATCAATCTTGAAGGCTTCGGAAACCTCGACACGGGAAAGCCGGTCTTTGCCTGGCCTGGTGGGAGAAAACCCAAGTGTAAATGTACCAGCAATTTTGTTATCAACTTTAAAGGGTATAACTTACCTTTGACCTTGACGCCTTCAGAGCGCAGCCCTTAATACTAAATTCAGTCGGTCTCAATCACCTTCGGTCTTACCTAATTGTTTTGAATTTATAACGATATTGCGAACCAGTCAAGAGACGAGAAACAAATTGACAATATTCTCTCGTGTAAATGAATTGTATTGCTCCTTGATATCTAATATAAATTGAACAATTTTCTTCCAGCGAGTTTTCCCGTTTACTAATACAAATTAAACGACAAGTTGAACTACAGAAAACCATAACTTCTCTTCTATTTTTCATTTTGTAATAGTATATTCAGTGTTTGAAAGAATTGTAATCTGTTCCCGGAATCGATTTGCGATTTACCACCTTTCAATTACATAAAGATATTGCAGATCACATCCCAAAATTGTGATAGAAAGAGAACCAATGATTTTTTTAACAGACCCGATCACTTTACAAGTCTTGAAGTACATTTAATTTTAAGAATCTATCGAAAATTACAGCCACTGGAGTAGTTGGCGCCGTGCATTCGATGGGAACGTGAGAGAACTTCATGACACTTTTTCTTAAAACCTGTAGAAATAACACTTAGAAGCAGGCCGGGGCAAGACACCGAAATAGTAGGAAAGGAATTCTGCAAGTCATCTGCGCGACAGCGGGGCGAGCGGACGGTCCGTGTTGCGTCATGGTAAGTTTCACCGAAGTCTTAACTCTTGTTCACATTTTTTATATTTTTGTTTTCTCTCACTGTGTCGCACTGTAAGGCTAACAGAAATAGGGGAGAACACAGCACAGAGATGTTTGGTGATATTAACGTCGTTCACGAATCGATCGAAATATTCTCAGTCCACAAATTCCTGAATACTTAAATTCTAATGTATTAAAGTAGGTCATACCATTAATTAATAACTAGAATATGAGCAAGACATTTACCTTCCCAAACGCACTGGGAGTACGTTTAAAGCTTTTGAATGCTGTTTTCGGGCTTTAAACCCGATTTTGCCAGCGGACGCACTACAACTTCGAGACAACTTGGGAGCGGGGAGATCCTCACACTTTTTCTCATGGACTGCAACTACAGCGCGCGATCGTGGCCACCCATATTTATACCTTTTGGGTAGATGATGTCATCGCGGGAGAAGGCTGCGCAGAAGGGAAACCTATTTGGATTTCTTGTTTTGGAAGATTTAGGCATAATCTTACTTTTCTATGGGCATCAGTCTGTATCGATAATATATACTGATGCTACTGGTATTTTTAAAACTTATAAAATCTTTCAGTAATGGCGTTTTCGATTGAAAAGTAGAAATATTATCTTTCGTCTGCGCATGTCATGCGAAAACATGTTTGATAGATGCCAAACAGTATATCTTGAAAGTAAAAAAATTCAAATAATGGAAGATATGTTATGATAA
>NW_020869449.1:97337-104837 GCF_003789085.1 Penaeus vannamei
TTTCTTTTGCGTCTATGCATTTTTTACTTTGTTATCATTACCACTATCTCTGTTTCTTGCTTTGTATTATCGTTAATACTAAACCATCATCCCAATAATAGTAATTGATATTACTGTTTATCATTATCATCATCATTATTGATATTATTGATATTTTTGTTATTTTCATCGTCACTCTCCTTGCGTTTATTATTGCTATTATCATTATCATCAACATTATCAATGATTATATCATCAATTTGTCTCGATTTCCTTTATTATCTGAATTATCCTCATTATTATCATTATTACTTATGCCTTTACAGAAGAATGAGAAGAAGAAGAAGAAAACGCACACACATTCTCCCACCTTCCATCCACCACCAGTGATGCCAACTCCACAAGAAATGAAACCTTCACTCCACCACCGGTATTGCCAGATCCAGACGAAAGATAACCTTCGTACGACAGAAAATTATGTCACCGCCAGTATTACCAAATCCAAACGAAAAAGAGTATTGCAAATCCCGACGATAGAAAATCTTTACCAATATTACCAAATTCAGACGAGAGAAAGCCTCTATCAGTATTACCAAATCCAGGCAAAAAAAGGGAGGAAAAACAGTATTACCAAACCCCGACGATAGAAAAATCTTCACTAGTAATACCAAATCCAGACGAGAGAAATGCCTCCATCAGTGTTCCCAAATCCAGACTAGAGAAAACCCCTTACCCACCGCCACTATTACCAAATCCAGACAGAGAAAACCCTACAAACCTCCGCCAGTGTTGCCAATCTCGAGACGAAAGAAAAACCCTCCCCCTCCACCACCAGTGTTACCAACGCCCCCCCTCCCCCCCCTCCGCGCCCACAAGCGAGAGAGAGAGAGACGGAAATCTTGCACGAGTCCAGCTATTAGCACGGGCGTCACCCTCCCCTCGCCATAGAGAATTAAAAGAGGAAAAGCTATTAGTTCACGTTTACAGCGAAAGTGTCAAGGGGAGTATCTTTTTTTTTTTTTTTAATCTTTTTTTAGGGGGGGGGGGCGCAGAGTATTTTTTTTTATCTTTTTTTATCTTTTTTTTAGGGGGGGCAGGGGGAGGGAAATTTGCATGTGTGCATCACTGTTCGCCATCGCTCCCCCTCCCCCCCCCTCCACGCTCGAGGCAAATGAAGAGATATTCGCACCTTAATGAAAAGAGGGAGGAGGAGAGAGAGAGGATGAGGACGAGGAGGAGGAGGATAGGAAGAGGTTAGGAGGAGGTGGAGGAAGAGAGGTAGGGAAGGGAGAGGAGGAAGAGGAGGAGGAGGAGGATAAAAAAAGGAGTGGAGGGAAGAGGATGAGAAGGATAGGAGGTGGAGAAAGGAGGAAAGAGAAGGTGGAGGAGGAGGAGGATAAAAAGGAGGTGGAGGAAGAGGAGGAGGGTAGGAGGAGGCGGAGGAAGTGACGAGGAAAGGAGGATAGGAAGAGGTTAGGAGGAGGTGGAGGAAAGAAGAGTAGGAAAAGGTGGAAGAGGAAAAGGAGGAGGAGGAGGAAGCGGAGACAAGGAGAGGAAGAGGAAGAGAAGGAGTGGACGATGAGGGGTAGGGAGAACAAGGAGGAGGAGGAGGGAAAGTGTAGGAAGAGAAGGAATCGGTGGGGTGGAAGAGGAAAAGATGGAAGGATGGAAAAGAAGAAAGGAGGAATAAGATACACAGGAGAATATAGGAACAAAGGGGAAAGGGAAATCAGAGGAGGAGATGACCGAATAAGAGGGAAAGGGAAATGGGGATGAAGGGAAGGATGGGAAGGAAGAGAGGAGGAGAAGATGAAAAAGATTGAGAGAAAATAAGGATGCGAGGATGATTGGGGGTAGATAGATAGAAGAAAGTGAGGAACAGAAGAGGAAGAGAGGAAAATTACACAGACGGAAGAGGAAGAGACGGGAGGCACACACACACACAACACCACACACTCACACACACCACACACAACACACACATTGCACACACACACACACACACACACGCACACACACACACACACACTCACACACACACACGCGCACACACACACACACACAAACCACACACCCACACGCACACACACACACACACACACACACTCACACACACCCACACACAAACAAGTGCTCGTGGTTTACGTATCCCAAAAGAGCGACCTAATCAAGCCGAGAAGAGAGAGACACAGGAAGAAGAGCGACGCCCCACTCGCAAAGTCTCCGGGCGAGTCGAGGGCGGACCCAAGCGTCTTCAAGAGGAGGAGGAGGAGGAAAGAGGAGAGGGAAGGAGGAGGAGGATTGAGGAGGAGGAAGCTAGGAGGAGGAGAGGGAGGGAAGAAGAGAGGGAGGAGGAGGAAAAGGAGAAGCAGGAGGAGGGAGGAAAGGGAAGAGCAGGAGGAGGGGAGGAGGAGAGGGGGGATGGAGGAAGCAGGGAGGAGGGAAGGTAGGGAAAAGGGGAAGCAGAGGAACAGGGAGGAGGAGGAGTGTGTCAAGGCCCTGATGTAAGAGGGAAAACAGAGGAAAGAGGGAGGAATCAAAGAGGAATTACCGACAGACTCCCAAGTCCTGCTGAGAGTGCATAGCTGTCAGTGCCGGTTCCAAGCCCGTGTTAATGGAGAGGGTTGGCGTCAGGGAGGGCATCCGGCCATTCAAAATACATATAAATCTGCCAGAACCAGATTATAGCCATGTAGGAATGGGAGAAAGTTGGAAAACAAGAAGAAGAGAAGATAGAGATGGAGGTGGAAGAGGGAGGAATTGAGGAAGAGAGTAGAGAGAGAGAGAGAGAGGAGAGAAGAGAGAGAGAAGCAGGAGAGAGAGAGAGAGAGAGAAGAGACGAGAGCGACAGAGGAGACAGACCAGACAGACAGAGAGAGAGGAGAGAGAGGAGAGAGAGAGAGAGAGAGAGAGGAGAGAGAGAGAGACAGAGAGAGAGAGAGAGAGAGAGGAGAAGATGACAGACGAGAGAGAGAGAGAGAGAGAGAGAGAGAGCGAGAGAGAGAGAGAGAGAGAGAGAGAGGGTTGGAAAGGGTTTATTTCCTATACCATCATCATCACTATTACTCCTATAACTTCACCAACATCATTTCTTTGTACACATTACCTTCACCAATATCATAATTATCCAACCCATCCATAAATTATCTCTATTAAGCATTATCATCAATAGCTTTGTTATAAACATAGTATTATTCCATATGCTTCATGTTACTACGCATGATATCAATATCATCACTATTGTCATTAGCATTATTATCATCATTATCATAATCATCATTAGTATCAGCGTCATTACCATTGTTATCTATCTTAATTACTATCATTATCTTTATTATTGCCATTTCAGCATTTTCGTAGACAACAATAGTAACTATAGCAATGATAGCTATAAATATTATCATTGTTATTATTAGCATTATCATTAATATCATCATCATCATCATCATTAGTATCAGCGTCATTACCATTGTTATCCATCTTGTTCTTATTACTATCATTATCCTTATCATTACCATCTCAGCATTTTCGTAACAATACTAACAATAACAACAATAGTTAGAAAAATGCAACATCATTAAACTCACAAAGCAACAGAATGAAAAACTGCAAAAAGAAAAAAAGAAAAGAAAGAAGGAGGGAGAGGAGGAGGAGGAGGAAGAGAGGGAGGAAAAAAGGAGGGAGAGGAGGAGGAGGGAGAAGAGAGGGAGGAAAGAAGGAGAGAGAGGAGGAGGAGGAGAAGAGTGGGAGGAAAGAAGGAGGGGAGAGGAGGAGGAGGAGGAGGAGGAAGAGAGGAGGAAAGGAGGAGAAGAGAGATATACAGGTAAGTAAATAAATGAAAATTCCCAGCTTGACTTTCACCTTCCTCTCTCGCAGGAAAACAAAATTAAACCAATAAATAGACAGATAGATAGATAGATAAATGAAGAGATAATTATACATACAAATAAATCGATAAACTAAATAAATGAATAAACAGATAGATAACTGAATTAGTGAATAAACAGATAAATAAGTAAAAGAGTGAATAAATACTTAAATAAATAAATAAGTTCATTAGATAAATGAATATATGAAAAGATAAATAGATAAATTAATAGATAATTATACAAACAAATAAATCGATAGATAACTAAACGAGTGAATAAACAGATAAATAAGTAAACGAGTGGATAAATGAATAAACAAATAAACAAGTAGAGGCATAAATAAACACATAAATAAGTAAGTACATACATAAATAAACATAAATAAGCAAGTACATACATAGATAAACATAAAAGTACATACATAAATAAACATAAATAAGCAAGTACATACATAAATAAACATAATAAGGAAAGTACATACATAAATAAACATAAATATTAAGTACATACATAAATAAAGATAAATAAGCAAGTACCTAATAGATAAACATAAATAAGTACATACATAAATAAACATAAATAAGCAAGTACATACATAAATAAAACATAAATAAGGAAGTACATACATAAATAAACATAAATAAGGCAAGTACATACATAAATAAACATAAATAAGCAAGTACATACATAAATAAACATAATAAGTACATACATAAATAAACATAAATATGAATAGCATACATAAATAAACATAAATAAGTACATACATAAATAAACATGAATAAGCAAGTACATACATAAATAAACAAGTACATACATGATATAGACATAAATAAGTACATAAATAAACATAAATAAGCAAGTACATACATAAATAAACAAAATAAGCAAGTACATACATAAATAAACATAATAAGGAAGTACATACACAACCAGATAAATAAAGGAATAAACGAATAAAGATTATGGTCCCGTCGGTCCTTTTGCACCCCTAGAAAATATGCAACTCCATTTTCGCGAACCGTCGCCTTGCAACATGGGTCTGCGTGGCTGAGCATTGCAGGAAGTTATGCAGGACTAACGCTGGAGTTTTCTGCATGTCGCTTGAAGTTAGTTTCGTTCAGGAGACTTCAGAAGAGAAGAGAGAGAGAAGAGAAGGGAGAGAGAGGGGGGGGGGGAGAGAGGGGAGAGAGAGAGAGGGGAGGGGGGAGAGGGGGGAGAGAGGGAGGGAGGGAGAAGAGAGAGAGAGAGAGAGAGGAGAGAGAAAGAGAAAAAGAGAGAGATAAAGAAAAAAAATGGTAAATTTCTTTGTTTAAAATAAATGATAAAGGTTTGTTTAGAAGCGTAGAGAAAAAGAAAAAAAAAAAAAAAAGTAAATTTCTTTGTGTGAAATAAAAGATAAAGGTTTGATTTTCTGAGCTTTATAGAGCATTAATGAAAGACTTTTCTTTGAATAATGAGTGAATATTCATATGGATGCTGACGATTTCACGTAGGCCTACATATCATAAGGTTGATAAGAAAATATGGATTTCAAGAGCAAATAATAGAATTAATCATTTTTGGAAAATAATAAGAAAATATAGATTAAAAGAGCAAATAATAAAATTAATTAATATTGGAAAATAATCAGAAATTTACTTTGGAAAGAAAGTCAATGACATTTTTTTTTTTAAGAAAGAGGTTACAGAAAATGGAAATATAAACGTACTTTAAATTGCATTTCTACAACACAGGAAAATCACATTCTTCCTAAGTCATGAGAAAATGATAATAGTAAGAAGAAAACAGTAAGTAATAATAATAATAATAATAATAATAATAATAACAGTAAAAATAATAATAAAACAGTAAAAGTAATAATAATAAACAGTAAAATAATACAACATAACAATAATAATAATAATATAATAATAATAATAATAAATAAAACAGTAAAAAAAAAAAAAACAATAATAATAAAAAAAAATAAAAAATAAAAACAAAACACTGTTACTAAATTCAAAGAGCATTCATATTTACCGTGCCATTTTTATTTCACGAGGCAGAATAGGCAATGAGCGTGTTTGTCCGGGCGTGTTTGTTCCCATGCGTGGGGTGGGGGGAGGGGGGGGGCGGGGGCAGAGGGGGAGGGGGTGAAGAGAATAAACATGGAGGCAGGGAAAGATACTACAAGGTATACAAACATACATGCGCATGGTTTGTGTATACCTGTATTTGTACATATATGTATGTGTGTGTGTGTGTATAATCTATCTATCTGTCTATCAGTCTATCTTATATATATATATATATATATATATATATATATATATAATATATATATATATATATATATATATATATATATATATATATATATATCACTGTGTGTGTGTGTGTGTGTGTGTGTGTGTGTGTGTGTGTGTGTGTGTGTGTGTGTGTGTGTGTGTGTGTGTGTGTGTGTGTGTGTGTGTGTGTGTGTGTGTGTGTGTGTGTGTGTGTGTGTGTGTGTGTGTGTGTGTGTGCTGCAAATCCTTATTTATTTGACATTTAAAATAGTACGTTAATTCTTATTGTCAAGAAAAACATTTATCTCTGGCATTTAACTCAAACGTTTTATATATTATTTATATTTCTAAAGGCATATGAGTAAATCAAAATTTAGTGTTATAACAAGCAGAGTAGATTATAACAATCATTTATAAATGGTTTGTTTGTTTAAATGTCAATTCGTTGGAGGGAAAGTAATATATTTGATATTTGAACTTTTTGTCAGAAGAGTCCTGGCCTCTGCTCCGTACAGAGGTATGTTAAGTGCAGGTATAAAAAGTCGCATTTTACGTTATTATTATAAAATGTAATGCTTGATAAATGGATTAACATAATTATAAAATCTCTTTATGTTGATTTGTGATAATTTAGATAAGTGCAGACTTCTTCCCTGTACAGAGAGAGAGAGAAGAAAGTTGAGAAAATATGGCAAAAACAACACATTACGCTTTGTTGTTATTTTAGTTATTTATTTGATTATTTAAATGGCCCGTGGATGCAGTAACGGAATTAGTCTTAGGTGAAAGTTTCGGTGGTGTCTAGAAATAGGTTGAGAATGGAATTATTTATCAAATTAAAGTGTAAGATAAATTTATAGATTAAAAGGAAGGGTAACGATTATATTATGTGCAAGTAAAATCATAAAAAGAGTTGGGGGCGTATAGGTGGTGAAATGAAAGGGATCTTGGCTTGCTGGTTTATTGGGGAAGGTAAAGGTGTGGCCCCACGAGAGACCCCGTGCCCCAAGCTGAGGGCGAGGGTGAGCTGCACTGTTCTGCGTCTGATCCTGATCTGTCTGCTCAGTCTCTGACGGTCTGCCTAACGAGACGTATTTTTATTCTGCGACTCCTGTCATGTGTAGGTGCCTGCTTCTGTATTTTGGGGTGTCATTTCTTCCGGCAGTGACAAAGGGGGCGAGTTCGCCGGAATTGCTCGAGGGGGAGAAAGTACTTTGGCAAACATGGCTCAGGCTTGGTGGGTGCGATGCCAGGAAATCAGGCAGCAGCCAAGGCCTAGGTGCAAGGCGAACCCATCCGGTTGGCCATATTGTTGACAGTGTATATATATAAGCAAATGTATATATAATGTGTATATATATGTGTGTGTGTGTGTGTGTTGT
>NW_020869449.1:109837-111690 GCF_003789085.1 Penaeus vannamei
GAGTCTGTTAACTTCACGTGATCAGGCATATGCCAACGAAAGAGGAATGAGAAACATGAAATCGAGATGGCGGTAAGAACATTCGGTTGAAGAACAGGAAAAGGGGAGAGAGGAATGTACGAACAGGAGACGAGACAGGGCGTCAGGAGAGAAAAGGAGAAAAGCAGTCTGGTTGACAAGGAAACTGTCTCCGCAAAAAGGAGAAATCAAGCGATGCGGCGATGGAAACTGCAGCGCCAGCGAAGATGCAACACTCGGCGAACTGGCATCACTCCACGAGTCCGCCTTCCTGCTGAGGGTCGCTAATTATCTACGATTACCCAATAGCAGCCTTTATTTTCCTTTATTTTCTTTATCTTTTTGTAGTTTTTGTCTTAAAAGGGCATACTTCTAGATGGTTGTCAGCAAGAATGTCTGTGTGCCATCAACAAACCGTCAAAGGTTGATTTAAGAATCTATTGGGCACGATAGGAATACTGGTGGGCTATCCCGATAGACTGGAGGACTGTTATGCTTATAATGATGTTACCTCTCTCTATCTCCTTTTCTTTTTCTCCTTGTCTCTCTCTCTCTCTCTCTCCTCGTATCTCTCTGTCTCACTCTCTCTCTCTTTCTCTCATCTCGTATCTCTCTCTCTCTCAACTCTCCTCACTCTCTCTCTCTATCTATCTATTCTCTCTCTCTCTCTCTCTCTCTCTCTTTCTCTCTCTCTTTCATCTTCTCTGCACCCGCATTCTTTCTTCATATACTTTTCCCTTGGTGATGGCGAGTACCTGAGCATCTTCATCTCCGCTCCTCCTAAGGTCAGCCCCGTAAGTAGTGTTTTTAACGGAGGAATTTCAATTGCAAGATACTGGCAACTCTGGGATCAGATAACGCTTATCACACCTACACACACACATAGAACACACACCACCTACACACACACACACACACACACACAAACAAACACAACACACACACACCTACACCCTACAACACACACATACCTACACACACAGACACACACACATCTATCTTTGTCTGACTATCTGTCTCTATCTATCTGTCTGTCCCTGGCCTAGTCAGGACAGAGACAGATGTGTGTGGTGTAGGTGGGTGTGCCTGTGTGTGTGTGTAGGTGTGTGTGGGTCTTGTGTGTTTGTGTAGGTGTGTGTGTCTCTGAATCATGGAATTGATGATTACATCTTAGGAAATGAAAAAAATGTTTTTGTAGGTGACCAAATCGAGAGAGCTTACTTATTGAACAAGGCCTGAGGTGGGGGGAGCTCTGTGGAAGAAATAACTTATTACCTGTTAGAAAGTGGTTAAGAATATAGGTAGCCCAGTCTTATCATGCAGTGATATGACCATGGTTATGGAGCCCTTGGCATAAATGATTGTGTGTGTGTGGTGTGTGTGGTGTGTGTGTGTGTATGGGATATGTGCTGGCGGTTCTCAACGTGACGCAATATATGTGACAATCAGAATAACGATCAAAAAATAAAAAAGCATAACTTGACTATAAACAATATTAAAATATCATTAGTGTGGAGTATTTTTACACAACAACAAAAAACATGCATTCACAAGAAAACATGACGGTATGATGCATTGTCGAGCATCGGGCAGGTCGACCACCGCGTTAGAAAGGGGTGGGAGGAAGAGGAGGGGAGGGGAAGGTGGGTCAATGGTTTCTATGTCGGAAGGGCGATATAAGAGGTAAATCCCTTCCCCCCCCCCTCTTGGACTCACATATCTCAGGAACATAATGCATAATAGTGCGCAATGCAGAGAGAGAGAGAGGGAGCAAGTGAACGAGATAGATAGATAGATACGATAGATATAGAGAGAGATAAAGAGAGATAGAAAAA
>NW_020869449.1:111790-121790 GCF_003789085.1 Penaeus vannamei
TTAATCATCATTAAGGCCTGGCCTACCAATGTATCAAATTTGTTATATTTACCATTCTATCTGATCATCATCATCCTTGTCCTATTATGATCATTATTGTTCTTATTAATCATTATTGCCAGTATTTGCCGGAAGGATACATTACTGTAACAAGCTTCTAGGTCATTGTTACCCCCCCCCCTCTCTCTCTCCTCCACCCGTTGCCATTATCTTAATATAGGGTGTAGCTCTTGTAGTAAAAAGAATGGGATCTTCATCTTCACCTTCCTTATTGGGAGAGAGAATAGCCTATTCTTTCCTGAATACATTCCTTCTTTTACGCAATGCGGTTTCCAAAGAAGAAGAGGAAGAGGAGAAGAAGAGGAGGAGGAGGAGGAGGTAGGAAAAAGAGAATTGAAATAGGAGAAGAGAACGATGAAGAAGAAGGTAAAGCCAAAGAAATGAGATGAATTGGAAGAAGACGAAGAAGAGAAAATTAGAAGTTAGTAGAATATTAGAAGAAGCGGAAAAAAGAAGATAAATCAAAACAAGAAATGAGAAGAAACGAAGGAATCAATCAGAAAAAAAATACAACTACATCAAAAATACAAACATTACAAACAAAAACAAAGCATTGACTCGACCACTCCACAACACACAGAAATTTCCAGAGCAGATAAATTTTGAGAATCTATAAACTTTGTTGTCGTCAGAAAAGGAAGTTTGCTGATAAAAGCTCACAGAAAGATGATACATCACAGTCTTTGGACCACAATTTATATTTTTCATTGTCTTTTTATTATCACCGTTTTATCTTGCTTTCTCGTCTTCTTTAATTGGTATTTTTCATCATCGGCGACTATATCTTTCCGAGGTCACTTTTCTCTTGTCTTTCGTCTTCTATAAACATATTTATTAAGGTTATTATCAGTATTATAATTATTATGACTGATAACTCCACAGTTTTCCTCTCTTCTCTTTTTTATCATTTTTGTTTTCTCTTCCTCTTCACTTCTCTTTCGCGGGGAAAACCTGAACGTCAGAGAAATTAATCAATATAGGTTTCTTCCTCTTCTCTACTTATGTTCCATCTCCTCTCTCTCTTCCTCTCCTCCTCTCTCTTTACATCGTCTCTCTCTCTCACACTCTTTCTCTCTCTGCACTCTCTCTCTTCTTCTCATCGCTCTCTCCGACTCTCTCTCTCATTCTCTGCATCTTCTCTCTCTGCCTCATTCCTCTCTCTCTCTTCTCCTCTTCTCATATCCTTCTTCATCTCTCTCTATACTTCCTCTCCTTCTCTACGCTTCCTCTTCTTCTCTGCTCTTCTCTGCTCTCTGTCTCTCTTCTTTCGTCTCTCATCTCTGTCTGCTCTTCTCATTGTCTCTCTCTCTTACAAGAGACAGAAGAGAAACAGAGAAGAGAACAGGCGGACGCGAAAGAGGAGATTACTTCTGAAGTGAATTCGGTATTTAAATCATGCTCAACATTGGGAACAGGGCCCTTAATTTTGAGAGGTAAATTCGAAGGAGTGGTAAGGCGGGAGAAAGGGGAGAGGGAGAAAGCGAAAGAGGAGGAGAAGGGAGAGAGGAGAGAGAGTAGAGAGATGTTAGAGAGAGAAAGGAGAGAGAGAGAAGAGAGTAGAGAGTGAAGAGAACGGTCACAGCAGAGTAGAGCATGACGAGAGAAGAGAGAGAGATGGATATACTCAGGAGAGAGAGTAGAAGAGACGAGAGAGATCGCAGTAGAGATGAGAGAGTTGAGAGAAAGAGAGAGAGAGGAGAGGAGAGTCTCTTTCAGGTTCAAGAGAGAAAGTACAGAGAGAGAGAGAGCAGAAGATGAGTTAGATTGCACGCGCAGAGAAAGAGAGAGAGGAACGCCGATGAGGACGAGGAGAGAGAGAGAGAGAGAGAGAGAGAGAGAGAGAGAGTAGAGAGAGACCGAGAGAGAGCGAGAGAGAGGAAGGTAGATAGACCAAATGGAAAAAGAGAGAGAAAGATAGAGGAGAGAGGTAGGAAGAGAACGGAGAGAAAGAGAGAAGAGAGCATCGAGAAAAGGGGGGATGGAGAGGGAAGACCTAGCGAACACCTCTCCCCGTCCATTGAAAGACGATTCCACATCTCATATTAAATAGATCATGGGGGGTAATTTCGAGAAAATTGTCGGATCTTGCGAAAACTTTTCCCCAGGATTCCCAACTATGATTAAAGACCAAGGTTAAGAAAAATTAACCGATCTGAAGCAGGAATAATGAGGAGAAGGAAAACAGGAAGAGGCAAGTCTGCCGGGGTGAATTAGGGGTCTGGACGAGGGAATAAACTTCGGCAGGATCATAAGGAATCTTAGAATGCAGCAACTTAATTGGGAAGGAAATGAAATTCCCGAGCGTGGAGAGGGAGGATGTAGCTTGAGGTATTCCGTGGAATCTACAAGACACAGAGACGAGGGTGAAGTGAGTTTAGGAAGGGGTAACGTGACTGCGCCGTCTTTGGAGAGAATTTCGGGCACGTGGGAGAGGGGAGAGGGAGAGGCGAGTAAAAAATGAATGGGAGAGAGAGGGCGAGGGAGAGCTGGGAAAGATAAGCAGATGCATACGCGGCAAATAGACTTTACACAAATGTACCATACATACATACATTACATTACATACATAATACACATATATATATATATATAATATATATATATTACTAATATTATATATCAGTATATATATATAATATATATATATATATATATTATATATATATATGTATATATAATCTATACATCTACCTATATACTTATATATATATATATATTATATATATATTCTATTATATATAATATACTATATACATATATATAATGTAGCATATACTATCATCTATAATAATATATATTATTATATATATTATATATACTATTATATATAGTATATATATAATATAGTATATATTACTATATGTATACTATATAATATAAATCTATGACCTATTCATATATATATGCATATGTACTAACGTTGCCCATATATATTACTTCATATTAATATATATACTTATACTATACTATACTATATATATATTATATAATATATAGTACGTATAATACATATAGTCGTTCTGTGTGTGTGATGTGGTGTGTGTGTGGTGTGTGGTGTGGTGCTGTGGTCCCCGTGTGTGCGTGGTGTGTGTGTGTGTGTGTGTGGTGTGTGTGGTGTGTTTATAAACTGAATCTATCTCTATCTATCTATCTATCTATCTATCTATTCTATCTATCATCTATCTATCTCTTCTATCTTAATCTATCTTTATATATATATTATATATATTACCTGTATACTATATATATATATATACTTATATATTATTCATATTATTATATAAATATATATATATATATATATATATAATATATAACTATGTTATTATAAATTTAATGCTATCATCTATGCTATCTATCTATCTTATCTATATATGTATATATAGATATACCTTATCCAGTTATATATTATATACTATATACTATTCTATATATATATACTATACTATCTAATATATATATTATAAGTACTTATATATATATAGTATTATATACATGCTATATATATATACTATATATATAATATATATGCTCATCAATATATACTCTAATACTATATATATATATACATATACTATATATATATATATATCTATATATATATATTATAGTATTACTATAATATATTCTATATACTATACTAATATATATTATACTGTGTGTGTGTGGTGTGTGTGTCGTGTGTGTGTGTGTGTGTGTGGTGTGTGTGTAGTTGTTGTATATATATTATATATATATATAAATATATTATATATGATATATAATATATATATATAGTATTATATTGGTATATATACTATATAGATATTCTATGTATATTATATAGTATTATATAATATGATAATATATTATATATATATGCATCGTACAATCACACATTACACATATACACATGTGTTCATACATTCACGCATACGCTACCGACACCTCGACAGACACACACACACACACAGCACAAACGCTTCACACACTTCATAAATTTTTGCAAAGTGACATACATAAATATATGCACTTATACACGCACACGTTCACGCACATACATGCATGAAGTTGTAAGACAAACAAAATATTAACAAACCTAACATCTTAGAACTTAATTAATAGAAGTAAATGAAAAAAAAAAAATCTAATTCAATTCTTTCTATTACAATTTTTATAAAAAGAAATATATACATAATCTAGATTGATTCTATTTATTACACTAGTTATCCCTAACGTGATAAGGTATCTGTTTGCCTTGCTTCTAAATTAACCCCGATGTGCAAGGAATGGCCGGGTAACCATCTATTGGCGGTGCGGGATATGATCGCGGGTCAGAAAGATTGCTGAGCGAGATAGCTACCGCTGCACCACACGCTTACTGAAGCAGAAGACGGTAGGGAAGATTACGAATATGAATGAAGCAGGGATCCAAGACGATGATGGAGAAACAGATTCTCAGCGGGAGATGGTGATATAGATCTCTGTCTGTCTCTGTCTTCCTCTCTGTTTGTCTGTCTGTCTGCTTGTCTCTCTTCTCTGTCTCTCTGTCTTGCCTGTCTGTCTGTCTCTGACTGTGTGTGTGTGTGTGTGTGGTGTGTGCTGTAATGGTGTGTGTGTGTGTGTGGTGTGTTGTAGGTCTGTCTGCCTGTCTGTGTGTGTGTGTGTGGTGTCTGTCCTGCCTGTTCTCTGTGCTGTCTGTCTGTCTGTCTGTGTAATTTACTCTGTTCGCTCGCTCTTCGTCTCTCTCTCTCTCTCTCTCTCTTTCTCTCTCTCTCTCGTCTTCTCTCTCTCTGCTCTCTCACTCTCTCTCTCTCATCTTCTTCTTCTTTTTATCTTTCTCTTCTCTCCTTTCTTTCTCTTTTTTTCTCTCTCTCCTATCCTATCCTCTCGCTTCCTTACAAACCATCTTTACGCTTGCCTGAAAATTGGCTGTTAGGAAAATGCAGCTTGTCCATGAGAAAAGGGGAAGAAGAATAAAGGAGAAAGTAGTAGGAAGGGATGAAAGGATATGAGAAGGAAAATGAGAAGCGAAGAAAAAGAGAAATATACATGGAGAGTCGTGAATACAAAGAAAACAGAGAAGAGTAGGGACACGGAGAAAGAGAAGAAAGAAAGAGATAGAAGATATTTGACTGAGAACAGAGAGAAAAATACAGAGAGAGAAGAGAGAGAGAGAGAGAGAGGGAGAGAGAAGCAGAGAGAGAGAGACGATTCGAGTAGACGAGAGCCGTACAGGAGAGAGATTTGCAGTAGAGAGAGAAAGAAGAAAGACTCGCAAAGAAAGAGAGAAGAAAAAGAAAGGAATAGACCTCTTGAACTTGTCACTATTGCAGAAACAAGTACGGATAACCCAGGCAACACAGACAGGACGACACGGAGGATTGCGAAAGAACAGAGTTAGATTGCGGGAAGATACACGCGGAGGGCCACGTATTGTGGAGACTTCGGTGAGCAGCCAATCATCGAAGGGAAAATTGAAATGGGATGGCCTGGGGCGGATCGAGAGTAGGCCTGGAAAGAACGCGGGTTCGCATCAGTGGAATCACGTTTGGTTCCCGAGAGACATCGATACACAAGGGTCTCAACAGAACGGGGGTGATTAATTCCGGGAAGGAAGAGGAGGAATCTGCAGTTCAGGATAACAGATGGGGCGGAGATCAGGTCGCGATGGCGACGGCCACAGAACGAGTTATGAGACAGATCGCAGGATACACTTAGAGTATGAGGCATACAGGTAGATGGTAGGTGGAGCAGACAGGTCCGCTGAAGAGTCGTTACTGATCAATGCGATGCAGACGATTAGACAGCAAAATTAAGTCGGTGAGAGGGTGGGATATGCAACGAAAAGTTCGAGGGAATTACTTTGGTGAGATGTTGAGATGACGAGAAAGTGGTTGCGCCATGGATAGGTAAGGAGGCGTGTCGTGCTAAGAGGTGACGATGATAACAAAATGAATGGAGAGAGAGAGAGAGAGAGAGATGGATGACCACTTACGTATGCAAGACTCTAAATAGAGTAATAGGCAGACAAATAAATAGATAGGCAGACATAAAAGAAGGATACAAAGAAAATCAAGACACAATGTAAAGAAGTGGTTTGAATAACAGACTACGTAGTAAGCATACAGTTTATCGGATATTTGATGAACTAAGAGTTAGTGCTGAACCAACTATGATTTTTGACTGAAAGCAGAGAGACACAATTACAAGGGCAGAGCAGAGAGCAGACGAGTGAGAGAGGACGACTTACGCATAGCTAGATAAGAGAAGAACGAGACGAGAGAGAGAAAGGAGAGGAGAGAGCAGCCAGACGAAGAAATAGCTTCAGTAAGAAAAAAACTTGAAAGAAACATCAGAGAAAGAGAGAGCAAGTAGCAGAAAGCAGAGAGAGAGAGAGAGAGAGAGAGAGAGAGGAGCCAAAGCAGCACGCTCGATTCGATCGAGAGGAGAGATCATCTCACAGAGAGAAAGAGAGATGTGAACCAGAAAAGAAAGAAGAGACAAGAGAGAGAGAGATCGAGTAAGAAGCATGTAGATAAAGTCGGAAATAGAACAATTACTTACTATAATCTTGATCGATACGTCCTGTCTTGAATGTACCAGTTGATGATCGGCTTAATGGTGAGTGCCTGTATTCAGCCAAAGTTTAAGATTGGGTGTGATGAGATGGCATTAATGGATAATGCATGGTTTCTATCTTTGGTAATGAACTGGTGATGATACTAATTACATGGATATTAGAGAAGATAATTGCATCCAAGCTAATTGGAGATATGAAACAGTAGCTAGTAGTTGTAAATGATCGATAGGGGTAATTCACGAGGCTTAAAGCATCGTTAGCAGACAATTGCTTTCAACCCCAATTACTACTAATAACTCTCATGTGTCATCAATTAACTTCAGAAAATCAATTGACTCAAATTTCTCAATATTGACGAAATCCGGGTAAAGGGTACGCAATGGCGAGGGAAAGGAGGAAGGAGGGAGAGAGAGAAGAGAGAGGGAGGGAGGGAGGGAGGGAGGGAGGGAGGCTGAGGGAGGGATGGGAGGCGCGGTGGGGAGGTGAGAAGCAGGCCGAGAGTCTTCAGCACGTCTACCGAGAGAGCAAGAGAAGAGCAGAAGAGAGAATCAGAGAAAGTAGAGAGGAAGAGAGCAGAGGTAATTGCAGAGAGAGTAGAGAGAGACGAGAGCAGAGAGAGACGGAGAAAAGTAAGCGCAGAGACGAGAAAGAGAGCAGGGAGGCTAGAGCGGCGCAGGTGGAGAAGGGAGTTGAGAGAGAGAGAGAGAACGAGAAGAGCATGATCGAAGAGAGAGAGGTGAGGAGAGAGAGAGCAGAGAGAGAGAGACGTACAAGAGCAGAAGAGGCAGAGAGCCAGTAGACTGATTTCAGCAGAGAGGAATGAGACACGAAAAGGAGAGAGAACCGCATTCTTCCGTCGAATTCATAAGAACAAACAAGAATTTGCCGATCTAAAGAGCTGGAAAATTAGATTATCATACTCTAGTCGGCGTTATATTTATATGCCGAGCAGGAACCAATTAGATAGGAGAATATAGCACAGGTTTAGTGCAGAATCAGTGGAAGACAGGCAAACTACCGGAAAAGAAGCAAGATTAGAAAAAAATATAGTGATTAGAAAAACGAAATCATCAGGAGGAAGTTAAAGAAAACGGGACAAACGACAACAGAGGGGAAAGAGAGCACTCAGAAACCTAACGAAAAATGCCAACATTTTAGAAACCAGAGAGACAAGGCAGAGACCGCCCACCATCGTTAACCCCGATAAAACGAACCCAGCTTAACATCCCTATTTCTTTCCTTCGCGCTTTTCAGGTCAAAGCGAGGCCAGCGGAGGAGGTCCCAGGCTCACGGTCACTCGCCCAACACAGGTCGTGTTCGTCAGGCGCCGGGGTGGTCGTCGGGTGCATGGCGAGGGGTCGCCGCAACCCACCATACCTGGGTTACGAGAGAAGGTCATGCACTCGCCGCCCAGTCGCCTATCTTGAACCTACCTCTGCCAACGGGTCGCTTGTGCCTGCCCAATTGCGTTCCCTCAGGCACCTTCTCTGGCCGACAGGTGAGGAGATTCTGGGATAAAGAGGGGGAATAATGTTGATAAGAAGTAGATAACGAGGAATGTAAAGTGATGAAGTGATGGTAATTGATCGGAAAAGGTGTAGAAACGAAGGAAAAACAATCTCATATATATTATTTTCTTTATATAGTATATATACTATTTTATATCAGTATACTATCTAAATATCTTCATCAGTACCGATCTATATTTCTATTCTATATTATGATATAGTTCATAGTATATACTATTTATACGATATAGGTATACTATATATATAATATAATATAGGCTATTCATATATAATAATATATATACTATGTATATATAACTAGTTACTATATAACTTATATACTCTGTATATATACTATATTATATCATATATATACTAGTATACTCTATATATATATATAGTGTATATATAATATTATTATATATTTGTTCATGCTGATGATGATAATGGTAGTGGTTATGATACTGATAAAGATCTTTTATCACGATATCATTAATATATTTCGTTTTTGTGTAGTTGGTTTTAGTCATATCAACATCATTATCATCATCAGTAAAATTATCATTAGTAGTATCATTATTGTTATCATCATCATTGTTGTTATTATTATCTATAGTAGTAATATCCTTATCATTATCATCATTATCATTATAATCATCATTATTTTTATGATTACTACTACTATTGATAATTGTATTGTTCTGGTTTATGTTATTATCTTTATCAACATTATTATTACCTTGATTCTGATTCTAATGATTATTATTACCCTGAACATCAACGAAGTATAAATTTCTATTCCCAAGCGTCTTTTCAGAACCCAAAATCAACTCAAACAAGATCATACTTCTTAACAGCAATTTACAACCATTCACAAATAATCTAAGAAAACCCATTACGTGGAAAGTCTATTTCAACATTTTTCTTGTGAGGAGATCCAAGTCTCTTTAGCCAGATTTTATTGGCTTGTTTACTCCAAGTCGTGTCTTATGGCCGTGTTTACTCAATTTCATCTCATTAGGATATCTTGTGGCTCTTCTCACTTGCATAACTCTTACTACTCTCTCTAAGGTAAAAGTTTCATCTGCATATTGTAATGTTTATCTTTTTCGCTTTGTCATAATATTCATGTTTTCTATTTATATTCCATACGATTAGCTTTATTTTCTTATTAAGTAATTCAATCAATCTTTGTTGATAAGGATTAAATTTTATAAAAGATTTAAAATAATAATAATAATAATAATAAAAGGAAAGAAAAGAAAAGAAAAGAAAAGAAAAGAAAAGAAAAGAAGAAAAAGAAAAGAAAAGAAAAGAAAAGAAAAGAAGAAAAAAAAAAAAAAAAAAAAAAAAAAAAAAATATATATATATAATATATATATATATAATATATATTTATATATATATATATATATATATATATAATGCCTATATATATATATATATATATATATATATATATATCTATATATATATATATATAATTATATAATTATATATATATTATATATATATATATATATATATATAATATATATAATAGAAAATAAAAAAAGGAAAGAAATATTACGTTCAAAGAAATATTTCTCCAGCGAGACTTGATTTGCAAATATGACGTCACGCATTGCAATTTTCTCTGAGGTTTAATTTAAGAAACTGGATACATATACACCAAAAAAAAAAAAAAAGTTATTTATCTTCCGCCAAAGAAAAGAAAAAAAAAATCTTATAATCTAAATCTCGTGCAAGAAAGTAGGTTTATGAGTAGACGGAGGTATTTGCATGTTAGATTAAACCCCAGATTTTCCCGGATGTGATGTTTATGTGACTCATATCAGTGTTGATTAGCGCGGTTGTAGCTCGATGACGT
>NW_020869449.1:134290-136790 GCF_003789085.1 Penaeus vannamei
GAAAGGGGGAGAGGAGAGAGAGAGACATAGAGAGGAGAGACAGACAGACAGAGACAGAGACAAAAGAGAGAGAGAGACAGACAGACAGAGAGACAGAGACAGAGACAGAGAGAGAGAGGCAGACATACACATACACTCGAAAGAGATGAAGAAATATACACAGAGTACAGTACATTGGTTTAACGTGCTTACATAGAAAACATAAAACAAACAACACTTGTTCAGACTCCAGTAGCCACCACATTAATTACTGTTCACTTCACTACATGTTTTCACGCCAACTAATTACCTCGAACGAAAATATAGCCGGGGATGGAAGAGAAGAAAAACGAAAGAAAAAGAAGCAGAGGGAGAAGAGAATGAAGAAAATGACGAAGAAAAAGTAGATCATATAAAAGGGGAAAAGAGAAGTATATCCTTAGTATAGTAGTAAGTATTAGTAGTAGTAATAGTAGTAGTAGGAGTAGTAGTAGTAGTAGTAGTAGTAGTAGTAAGTGTAGTAGTAGTAGTAGTAGTAGTAGTAGTATAGTAGTAGTAGTAAGTAGTAGTAGTAGTAGTAGTAGTATAGTAGTAGTAGTAGTAGTAGTAGTAGTAGTAGTAGTAGTAGTAGTAGTAGTAGTAGTAGTGTGTAGTAGTAGTAGTAGTAGTAGTAGTAGTTAGTAGTAGTAGTAGTAGTAGTATAGTAGTAGAAGTAGTAGTAGTAGTAGTAGTAGTAGTAGTAGTAGGTAAGTAGTAGTAAGTAGTAGTAGTAGTAGTAGGAGTAGAGATATAGTTAGTAGTAGCAATAGTTATAGTATAAGTAGTAGAAAGAATAAGAAAAGATTAATAGTAGTAGTAGTAGAGTAGTAGTAGTAAGTAGCAATAGAAGCAGAAAAAGAAATGGCAAAAGAAGAATAAAAAGACGAATAAGAAAGAAGAGAGAGAGAAAAAAATAAAGACAAAAACGTCTTCACAATTAAGAAAAATAAAGAGCTAAAAAAAAAGAAGAGATAACAAAAAAGACGAAGGCTCTCAAAGGCCAAGATCTCGACGCTAATAAGCCAAGTTTACGCAAGTCATCGAAGGCCTAAGGTTGAGGCTTGCGTAAGGAGATCTTGGAATCGTGACGTAGGAATTGAGGGGGGGGTTGGAGGGTGGTGGGGTTGGTTGGGGTGGAGGGGGGCAGCAAAAGGAAGTCCAGGGTGTTGAGGAAAATTTTTTTTCTTTCTTCTCTTTATTCTTTTTGTTTATTAAGGGGGGAGGGGGGCGGCAGAGGAAGCTCCAGGCTATTGAGGATAATTTTGATTTTTTTTTTCTATCAATTTATTCTTTCTCTTTATTCTTTTTGTTTTTTATTAAGGGGGTGGAGGGGGTGGGGATGGAGGGTGGGGGGTGACAGAGGAAGCTCCAAGTTGTTGAGGATAAATTTTGGTTTGATATTTTTTTCTTTTGTATTTCTTTCTCTTCATTCATCTTTATTTTCATTAATTTATTTTACTATTCTTTCTGCTGTTATTCTTGTTGTTATCTCTATTAGTTTTCAAGTTGTATATATATAAACATTGCGAATTGTCTTTTCTACTAACAAATCAGTGCTCCCGAAATTAGTCATAAAGATGAAAATAGTTTAACACACGCGTTTCTTTCTTTATCTATCTATTTATTTATTTATTTCCTTTTTTTTACGATATGACAGAAATTATTATTGAAGTGTAAGGATTGGGATGTTCATAATGATCTGAAAAGTTTCCTTTCGTGATTAAATATACGAATGGAAATTATGATAATGACAGTGATAGTGGTAATAATAATAGTTATGGCATATAAAAAAATGAAAAATGAATAATAATGATGATGATAATATTAATAAATGACAGTAATAATGATGATGATGACAATAATAATGATGATGATAATGACAATAATAATGATGATGATAATTATATATGTGATAATATTGATAATAATAACTATTATAATATCAATAATGCCATGATAATAATAATAAAAGTAATAATAATGATAATAGTAACAATGATCATAATGATAATAGTATTATAGTAACTATGATAATGATGATGATAACAATAACAGTAATAATAATAATGAAGCTAATAAGTACAACAACAAATTGGATAATTTTATTGATAACTTGTAACAATGGTAATGATATGATAATGAAAATAACATTAACTATAACAGTCCTTCGATCAGTATGTATTATCTTAATAGCAATGATAATAAACATAATAAAACACAACTCCCCCCCCCCCACAACTACCCAATATCAATGATACTATTAAATATCATAACCAACACAACTCACCTTCTTTTCCTCCTTTCCCTCCCACAGAGGGCAGGTACCAGATGGTGGGATCTACTGGTGACCTCCTGGTGACCTCTGTGACCCGCGAGGATGCCTTCACCTCCTTCAACTGCCGCGTCAGGGATCAGCTGGGAGGCCGTGAACTCTCCTCTCGCTCCCCGGCCAAGATTACAGTTCATGGTAGGTCATGTGTGG
>NW_020869449.1:141790-144290 GCF_003789085.1 Penaeus vannamei
CTCTATGGAAGTTAGGGCTGGGTTTGTAAAATTCTCTCTGAGGTTTATTTTTTCTTTTTCTTTTTTTTCTTGTTATTATTTATATTTATTTCGTTATTATTTTATTTTATTGTTATTGTTATTTTTTTCTTATTATTTTATTTTCGTGTTATCTTTATTTATTTTCTTATTATTTTCTTTTCTAGTTATTTTTATTTTATTTTCCCTATTACTTCATTTTGTTATTCCTTTTATTATCTTTTATTATGTTTTCCTTCTTTTTTGTGTTTTCGGATTGCGGGATTTGATTAGTTATGGTTGAAGACGTAGATAGATAGGTAGTGGCTAGTTAGAGAGGCTGATAGACAGACGAAATGACAGACATATAGACGGACTAATTGCTAGCTAGATTAATAGACATCAAAGAGAGGGGTGGGCACATAGACATACAGAAAGAGAGAGAAAGTGATAGAGAGAGAGAGAGAGAGAGAGAGAGAGAGAGAGAGAGAGAGAGAGAGAGATGGATAGATAGATAGAGAGAGAGAGAGAGAGAGAGAGAGAGAGAGAGAGAGAGAGACAGACAGACACAGACAGACAGAGAAATATACAGAGGTAGAGACAGATACAGACAGACAGACAGACAAACCGACAGAACAAAAAACAAAACGAGATGCAGATACACTGCCCGGGGCGAATAAGAATAGAAGAATAAAAGCGAAATCAGCAGAGAAAACGGAGAGAGTCGGTGTCAACGCGAGTATAAAGACCCGCCGCCTACCATGACAACCGCAATAATATGACACTGTGTTGTCACTTCCAACCACTGTCAACTTCCCGCCCCATTCAACCCCTCTTCCCCTTCCTCCTCACCCGCTCTCTCTTTCTCCTCTTCCACCTCTGCGTCTCTCTCTCTCAACCTCCTCACTCCCTTCCTCTCGTCTTCCCTTTTTTTCTATTTCATTCTTTCTCTTCACCTCTTTCCTCAATTCCTCCTAGTTCTTACTCTTCACATCCTGTCTTTCCCTCCATTCTCACCTGCTCTCTCTCCTCCTTCCCCCCCCCCCCCCCACGCTTCTATCCTCCTCTCCCTCTCTCTCCTCTTCCCTCCTTCCTCCAGCCTCCATCCTCCCCATTCTCTCCCTGCCCTTTCCTCTCTTCTCCTATGTCCCCCTCTTCCCCCTTCTTCCCACCTCCCCCCCCCCCCCCCACGCTTCTATCCTCATCTCCCTCTCTCTTCTCTTCCCTCCTTCCTCCCGCCTCCATCCTCCTCATTCTCTCCCTGCCCTTTCCTCCCTTCTCCAGGTCCCCCCTTCCCCCTTCTTCCCTCCTTCCACCACACGCTTCTATCCTCTCCCTCTCTCTCCTCTTCCTTCCTCCTCCATCCTCCCCATTCTCTCCCTGCCCTTTCCTCTCTTCTCCTATGTTCCCCCCCTTCCCCCTTCTTCCCTCCTTCCACCACACGCTTCTATCCTCTCCCTCTCTCTCTCCTCTTCCCTCCTTCTCCCGCCTCCATCCTCCCCATTCTCTCTCTTTCCTTTCCTCCCTTCTCCTATGTCCCCCTCTTCCCCCTCTCCCCCCCCCCACGCTTCTATCTCTTCTCCCTCTCTCTCTCCTCTTCCTCCTTCCTCCCGCCTCCATCCTCCCCATTCTCTCCCTGCCCTTTCCTCTCTTCTCCTATGTCTCCCTCCTCACCCTTCTTCCCTCCTTCCCTCCCTGGAAAATGTCGCCCCGTACGGCACTATCAGAGAAGTGCCACTCTTCATATCTAAGGTGGCACTGTGGCCTCGTCACTTGAGCTCCCTTCGTGGACCGGATCCCCCAGAAGCGATGTTTTAACAAAGCTATCTCTTACTCCCTCGCTCTCTCTTTCTCTCTCGTGCGCGCGCGCTCTTTCTCTCTCTTTCTGTCTTTCCACTTTCGCTCTCTTTCTCTCTGTCTGTCTCTGCTCTCTCTCTCTGTCTCTTTCTCTCTGTCTGTCTCTGTCTCTTTCTCTGTCTGTCTGTCTCTGTCTCTCTGTCTCTTTCTCTCTCTCCTCCTCTCTCCTCTCTTTCTCTCTCTCTCTCTCTCTCTCTCTCTCTCTCTCTCTCTCTCTCTCTCTCTCTCTCTCTCTCTCTCTCTCTCTCTCTCTCTCTCTCTCTCTCTCTCTCTCACTTAAGAACAGCGTGTATCATTATTATCCTTTCTTTTTTCTTTCTTTTATAAATCTTTAATCGTGCGTCTCTTTCACGTGTTAGCAATTAGCATTTTTTTTTACTTCGTACTCTTTATCTATATTCTTCTGTCTCTCTGACGATGTTACTTAAGAAAGGGTCTTTTTTCGTTTTCTTCTTCTCTTTGTTTTCTCATTTTCGTGTCTCTTTGTGTCTTGGTTTTCGTTATAAAATTTTCGAATTTTTGTTTGGTTCTTTCTTTTTCTTTTGTTTCTAAACCTTATTCATTGGAGGTTGAATTTTGAATTATTTTGTACACTTATTTAAGTTAATTCTTCATTTTTCTTTTTTTCTTTTCTTTTTCTTTTGAA
>NW_020869449.1:151790-154290 GCF_003789085.1 Penaeus vannamei
CGGCCCCCCACCCCACCCCCTCACTCTCTTTTTGCTTTGACCTCCGCCCCCCCCCCCCCCCACATACCAGAAGCACAGGCGTCCCAGCAATCCGCTCGGGTCAATACCGGCTTCTATCCTTTCTTTCTATCTCTATTTCTTTTCTTTTTCTTTGTCCTCTTATTTATTCGGATCACGGTCTGTCCTTGAACAAAAGCTATGTCTTTGATCAGACGTGAATTTTATATCAGACATACCAATGAAATATCTATCTTGGCGATTTTATTTATTCACCAGTACTATCTATCCATCATTATTTCTGTGTGTTTTATTGGTGTCTTCCTTCTTTTGTTTATGGCGAATATGCACGAGTTGAAGAGAAGAAAGAACACTCCAAGAAAAGCATAGCATATTTTTATATCTTGAGAAAAAATAAACAGATGTATATGTATTTTCAAAATGCAATGAATTATGATAATTTTCAAGGTATGCATTTTTTGGTATTGTTATTATTATCATTATTTTTTTTTTATCTTTCTTTCTTTACCGGGAACCACAAACAACCGTATACTTGAGTTCTTGTATTTTAAATAGGAATGGACAAGACAAGGACAAGGGGAGGGGTGGTGGGGGGAAGGGGTGTTTTATCTATCTATTGATATTTATTGTTATTATCATTTATTATCCATTTATAATTGTCCATTTAGGGGTGTCCTATGGCGCCCCTGTTTGCGCTCTCAGTCAACAAAAGGACACTGGAGTTTGTTTACGTAATTCTGATTCTGAGGCATTTATTCTGTGAGGGAAAGTGTGAAAAAAGGCTCCGGATTTAACTTCTTGGTATTTGTTTCGACACAAGTATATTTATTTTAACTCTGAAGCATGTGTAATCAACGGATAATTACACACACACACAAAGAAACACAAACACAAACATACGCTCACTCATAAATGCACTTACACTCACAAACACCCACTCACACTCACATACAAGTTCACAAACACCAACACCCAAACTCACAACCACACCCTTACAGTCGTAAATACAATCGCAATAAATAGCTAAAACACCCTTCCCCCCGCCACCCCCCTTCCCCCGAGAGAGAGAGAGAGAGAGAGAGAGAGAGAGAGAGAGAGAGAGAGAGAGAGAGAGAGAGAGAGAGAGAGAGAGAGAGAGAGAGAGAGAGAGAGAGAGAGAGAGAGAGAGAGAGAGAGAGAGAGAGAGAGAGAAGAGAGAGAGAGAGAAAACAAAAAATTCAGCATTCATCAAAGAAAGAGCAAACACGGGCACATCTGCAGGCAACGGAGGAATCGCTCATACATCATTATTTATAACGAGTCAATGCCGGCGCTCGGATTGTTAGGTCGTGTCACCTCGCGATTTACGAGAACGTGTCACGTGACTAGTCTGATGACTCGTTGGGGGTGAGGAGGGGGGGGTGAAAGGGATGGGGGGGATTTGTTTGATTGGTTGGGGGGGTGAGGATTGGTGGGTTGGGGTGGGGGCTGAAGGTTGGTGGTTAGGGAAGGAGAGGTAAGTGAGGTGAGGGGAAGGGAGGAGGAAGGGGAGGGGAAAGTGAAGGAGGAGTGAGGCAAGGGAAGAGTAAAGGTAAGGGATGAGGTGAGGAGAGAGAAAGGGAAAAGGTTGAGGAAAAGGCAGAGTAAAGGAAAGGGTTGAGGTAAGAAGAGAGTAAAGGTAAAAGTTGAGGTAAAAGGGATAGTGTAGCAAAGAATTGAGGTAAGGAGAGAGGAAAGGTAAGGGGAGGAGGGAGTGAAGGTAAAGGGAGGGTAAAGTGAATGTGGGGGAAGAGGTGAGATTTAGGGAGGGTGATAAGGGACTGGATAAGGATGAGGGGAATGACAGGTATGGTACGAGAATTACTAGGTGAAGGGAGAAGAGGAAGGGGGGGGATAGAAAGGGGGATGGTGGAAGAGGAGTGAAGGAATGGAAGAAGGTGACGAAAGAGGCCAATAAAATGCCCAATAACTAGAATGAAGAAAAGGTAGTGGTGATTAGGGGGGGGGGTGAAGTAGGGCGAGAAGGCAGCTGGGGATTGCCGAAGGATTTAGAAGAAGGAGTCCCGAAGGAGGGAGAGGAAAGAAGGAGAAGGGAGGAGGAAATAGGATGAGGGAGAGAGAACGATGAAAAGGAGGAGGTGCCAAGAAAGGTAAAAAAGGGTAGGACTGTCAAATAGTGGAAGAGAGGTAGCAGATGATGAGGAGAATGAGGAAGAGAACCGCAATAAATAAGAAGTGAGAAAAGGTGCTAAAAGATAGAGAAAGAGGAGGTGGCGAAGAAAAGAGAGAGAAGGGAAATCGAATTGTGCGTGCCGAAGAAGGGAGTAAAAGAGGAAAAAGACGGAGGGAAGAGCCAAAGGAAAGAGAAAAGAGAGGGGGGAAGGGGGGGCTGGTCCCACCGCGCATGCGTCAAGTTCTCTGAATTGGTCGTTTTAACTGCGATTATTATCTTTTTATGAGTGTGTTCTTCAGCGGGATTCCGGAATCCACTCATGTTGCTTTT
>NW_020869449.1:164290-166790 GCF_003789085.1 Penaeus vannamei
TCTCTTCTTCTTCTTCTTCTTCTTTTTTCTTTCTCTCTCTCTCTCTGTCTGTCTATCTCTCTCTCTCTCTCTCTGTCTGTCTGTCTCTCTGCGTCTGTCTCTGTCTCTGTCTCTCTGTCTGTCTGTCTGTCTCTCTCTCTCTCTCTCTCTCTCTCTCTCTCTCTCTCTCTCTCTCTCTCTCTCTCTCTCTCTCTCTCTCTCTCTCTCTCTCTCTCTCTCTCTCTCTCTCTCTCTCTCTCTCTCTCTCTCTCTCTCTTTCTCTCTCTCTCTCTCTCTCTCTCTCTCTCTCTCTCTCTCTCTCTCTCTCTCTCTCTCCCTCCCTTCCCTCCTCTCTCTCTTTCTCTCTCCCTCTCTCTCTCTCTCTCTCTCTCTCTCTCTCTCTCTCTCTCTCTCTCTCTCTCTCTCTCTCTCTCTCTCTCTCTCTCTCTCTCTCTCTCTCTCTCTCTCTCTCTCTCTCCTCTCTCTCTCTCTCTCTTCCTCTCAACCTCCTTCTCGGAAATGAAAATCCTAAGAAACAATCCTTGTCTCTCCTTCAGGCTTCCCTGTGTCGCGTCCTTTGGCCTCCGTGACAGCTGTGTCGGAGGAGAAGCTGCACCTGCGCTGTCCTGTGGCGGGTTATCCCCTGCACTCTTTCGCTTGGACGAAGGGTGAGTGCTGCGGTGTCAATGGATAGGAGATATTATTCCTTGTTTAGCTTCTCTCTTTCTTTCTCTTTTGCTCTTTTTTTTATTCTTTCGGAGATGTTATTCCATGTTTATCTTCTCTCTTTCTTTTTTTTTCTTTTTTTTTCTCTTTCGGAGATATTATTCCATGTTTAGTTTCTCTCTTTCTTTCTCTTTTTTGTTCCATGCTTCTCTCTTTCTTTCTCTTTTTTTTCAATTCTTTCGGAGATATTATTCCATGTTTAGCTTTTCTCTTTCTTTTTCTTTTTTGTTCCATGCTTCTCTCTTTCTTTCTGTTTTTCGTTTATTCTTTCGATCTATCTTTTATCTTTTTTTCTTTCGTGAGTGCTCCGGTGTCAATGGCTGGGAGATATTATTCCATGTTTAGTTTCTCTTTCTCTTTCTTATTTTTTCTTTTATTCTTTCGGAGATATTATTCCATGTCTAGCTTTTCTTTTTCTTTCTTTTTGTTCCATGCTTCTCTCTTTCTTTCTGTTTTTCGTTTATTCTTTCGATCTATCTTTCATCTTTTCTTTCTCTATTGCTTTCTTTTTATTTTTATTTTTTTCGTGAGTGCTTGGATGCCAATGGGTAGGAGATATTATTCCATGTTTAGTTTTTCTTTCTTTATTATTTTTCCTTTTATTCTTTCGGGGATATTATTCCATGTTTAGCGTCTCTCTTTCTTTCTTTCTTTTGTGTGTGTGTTCTTTCGGAGATATTATTCCATGCTTCTTTCTTTCTTATTTTTTCTTTTATTCTTTCGATCTATCTTTCATCTTTTCTTTCTCTGTCGGTTTATTTTTTATCTTTTATTCTTTGTTTTTCTTTCGTTTTCTTTTCCTTTTCTTTTCTTTTGTCTTCTACTCTTCACACCTTTCTATATTTTAGCATAAACTAATATCTCTCCTCTTCTTAGTTATGTTGTTTATTATCATTATCAATGTTATTGTGGCCTTTATTACGATTATTCACTTAATCCTGGTGAGTATTATTATTATCATTATTATCCCACATAATTGCTATTCTGATTGATATAATTTTTATCATCATCATCATTATAATTGCTATTATCATATCATATTATCATCATTCTGTTATCATCATCATCATCATCATCATCATCATCATCATCATCATCATCATCATCATCATCATCATCATCATCATCAACATCATCATCATCATCATCATTGCCAGCTTGATTAGATCTATTAAACATCGGTAAAACTGTTTTCTAGACATTAAAAGGAAGAAGAAAATCATTATTGTGATTGTAATCAATACCAACTGTCGGTTAAACGTATCTAATGTAAACAAACAACTTAAGAAAAATGAACAAAAGCACAAACACATTCAAAAGAAAAGACACAAACACAATCGCTCATACAGACACAAACGTCGATACTTGAACACATTCCTCCCTCTATCAGTAAAAAAATAGATAAATAAATAAGTAATAATAAATCATCATAATAACAAGGGAATAAATGAAGAAAAAACGGATGGTGTTTTTTCTCTTTTTTTTTTATTTCTCGTTATTATTTGAACAAAAAGTCTCGCTGACACAAAGTATATTTTGAAGACAACAGAATAAACACAGTCACTAGTTCTCTACGTGAGAGAGTCATGTAGACTTCATATCGTGTACTAATTCATTTTTTAGTGTTTTTTTTTCTTTCTTTCTTTTCTTTTCTTTTCTTTTTATTTTGCGTTGTAAAGAAACACCCTTCAGAGTACTTCACAATGATCGACGAGTCAGAACGCGACTCTTGGGAATCAATTATGAAAACAAGGAGGAAGAAATACAGGTTGAAGTGTGAATGTGCGTGAAAATG
>NW_020869449.1:179290-186790 GCF_003789085.1 Penaeus vannamei
TCTTCTTTTCCTCTTTTTGTTTTCTTTCTCTCTTCTTCTATTCTTTATATTTTTCCCTTTTCCTTCTTCCGCTTTTTTTTCTTTTCTCTTCTTTATCTCTTTTCCGTCTTCCTCTTTTTCTTTTTTTTTTCTTATTCTTTATCTATTTCTTTATATTTTCTTTTCCTTCTTCCTCTTTTTGTTTTTCTTTCTCTTCTTCTTCTTCTATTTCTTTATATTTATCTCTTTTCCTTCTTCCTCTTTTTCTTTTTCTTTTTTTTAATTCTTTATCTATTTCTTTATATTTTTCTCTTTTCCTTCTTCCTCTTTTTGTTTTTCTTTCTCTTCTTCTTCTTCTATTTCTTTATATTTTTCTCTTTTCCTTCTTCCTCTTTTTGTTTTTCTTTCTCTTCTTCTTCTTCTATTTTTTTAAATATTTATCTCTTTTCCTTCTTTCTCTTTTTGTTTTTCTTTTTCTTATTTTTCATCTCTTCTTTTATTTTTCTCTTTTCCACTTATTCTGATTTTTATTAGTATGTGTTGTTTGTTTCTTTCCAAATTCATCTTAATATCATCATTACTATCATTATGATTATTACCTTTATTGCTATCATTATTATCATTGCAGCACACCTCTTCATTATCATCATGACCAACATCATTACCATAATGCTCACTATCACTAACAATCCTCTTCAACACCACAATCAAACACCGCCACAATTATTATCCATAACGCCATCACCACAATACTCATCATCATCAACCTTCTCACCACCCACCACCACCAATTAACCCCCATCATCACCAACATTCTCACCATCATCAACATTCTCACCACCATCATCACCAACATCTTATCCCCATCACACCAACATTTCCACCATCATCAACATACTCACCATCACCACCACCAACATTTTTCACCCCCATCATCACCCACAATCGTCACCATCACCAACACACCATCACCAACATTTTCACCATCATCCCCACTCTCACCACCACCACCAAACATTCTCACCACCACCATTACCGCCATTCTCACCCCCACCATCCCCACCACCAACATTCTCATCATCACCCCCAAACCCTCCAATATTAACCGCCCCCTGTTTCCCCTTCCCCTCCCCTCCCACCCCACCCCCCCCCCTCCCCTCCACCGACCCCCCTCCTCCTCCCCCCTCCCCCCACAGATACGAGGAGACGGTGAAGGTGACTTCTGGAGGAGAAACGGTGGCGAGGCTGACGGTGAGTTCGGCCGCCCAGTCTGACGCCGGAATCTACACCTGCACCGCCCACAACGCCTACGGGAGGAATTCTCATACAGTTCGCCTCAATGTCCATGGTGAGTGGTGGTGAGTGGTGGTGAGTGGTGTGGTGGTGGTGAGTGAGGGTGTGGTGTGTGGGTGAGGGTGATGAGTGGTGTGGTGTGATCGTGGTAGTTGTGATGAGTGGTGATGACTGGTATGATAGTGGTGGTGATGAATGGTGTGGTGGTGGTGAGTGAGGGTGATGGTGTGGTGAAGGTGATGTGTGGGTGAAGTGGTGAGGGTGATGAGTGGTGTGGTGGTGATGGTAGTGAGTGGTGATGACTGGTAATAGTGTGATGGTGAGTGTGTGATGACGATTGGTAGTGTGGTATGGTAAGTGGTGATGTTGCGATAATGACTGGTATGATGGTGGTGGTGTTAAGTGGTGCAATGGTGTGATGGTGGTGCGTGCTGTGTTGATGTGACAGTGTAATGATGTGATGAGTGGTCAATGGTGATGGTGTGATGAATAATATTGGTGATGCGGTGATTGTGATAGATAAATAGTTTCTTTATGGCAAATGTGTGGTGGATTGGTGTTATGATAGTGAAGAATATATATCACAAGATTAATAATCATATTACAGTGATAATGATAAAGATGATGGTGAGGAATGCTTGTTAATATGATAGTGATTGTTCTGCAGTGCTAAACCAAGTTGATTTTTTATCCCCCACCCCCCTAAAAAAGAGACGGAAAAGAGAGAAGAGAAAAGAGGAAAAGAAAGAAAAAAGATATATATCGTTATCAAAATAGATATTCATAGAAATGGGCGTTGCTGTATGTAGAATGTTTTTATTAGGTATATGATTTTTTTCCTTTGTACTCCATTTTATTTATAGTTTCATGGCATATGTGTTTTATTATCAGTACGCTTTTTAATATACTTAATCGTCTCCAAACATATATATCTAATTACGCTGCAAGCTGATTAATTGCTTTATTTCTATTTTCATGTCAATATGGGCGTCTTCTTCCCTTTAATCATGAGTAATTAAGTTGTTATTTAGTTATTTAGTTACTTGTTCTTATCTATTTATTCAAAATCTGCTTTCCAACTTCAATTCTTTGTCAATTCTTTTTTCCTTTTTTTTCTGCGGTATTCCTGCTTGCGAAGAATTGTGAGGTGTATCATCTCTCTCTCTCTCTCTCTCTCTCTCTCTCTCTCTCTCTCTCTCTCTCCTCTCTCTCTCTCTCTCTCTCTCTCTCTCTCTCTCTCTCTCTCTCTCTCTCTCTCTCTCCTTCACTCCCTCCCTCCCGTCCTCTCCATCACTCTCTCTCTTTCTTTCTCTCTCATTTCCCCTCTCTTTTCCCCTCTCCTTCTCCCTTTCCTTCTCCCTCCCTCTATATATCTATCTATCTCTTTTAATATGACTGCCCATTTCCGACTATATCAATGTTCAGCGATTAAGAGAAAAATATCGTGACGATGTTTATAAAAATGTTTATAAAAAAATGAACTCAAAGTGTCGCAATATTTCTACGCCAGCGGGTGCTCTCATTCTATATAAAACTTTACTTTTAAATTGCCTTTCTGCTATAAATTCTCTGGGGCCTGTTATCTATTTGTTTTTTATTCATATATTTCCGTTTAACTTGTCTCTATGGCTATTTTCCATATCCAAATAATTATCATAATAATCATAATGATGATTATAACAATAATAATAATAGTAATAATAAAAATTATAATCATAACAACAACAACATTAGTAATATAATAATAATAATAATAATAAAATAACAACAACAAAAACAACAAATAACAACAACAACAACAACAACAAACACAACAACAATATAATAATAATAATAATAATAATATAATAATAATAATAATAATATATAAAATAATAATAATAATGATAATAATAATAATAATAATAATAATAATAATAATAATAATAATAATGATAATGATGATGATGATAAAAATGCAATATCTGTAATATCGACAAAAATAAACCTACTGACTGCTGAATAGTTTTAACGTTTTAATAACAACAATAACAGCAATAACGATCATATCATATAAATATCAAAAACGACAAAGTTATAATAAAACAATGATAACAGTAACAACAATAAATAACAATAATATTCATAGGAACATCGAAAAAAAATCGATCTATAAACTGCTAGCTAATTCTAAGGTCAAATACCTCCATGGTTGAGTGGAGGAGCTGTACTGTGAGTGCGGCAAATTACACTCTTGTTTCTCTTTCAATCTTCTTTTCATCCTTTTTTCGTACCACCAGAATCACTGCAGGGAAATGAAAGGAACAAAAAGAAAAAAAAAATATAGTATTTACAAATTGTATAAGCTGTATTTTTAATAGAAGTTTGATGTGGTTTTTCTCCGCAAAGTGAAGTTATTTGATACAAAGTATGTGCATATCACACACACCACAGCACACACACACACACACACACACACACACACACACACACACACACACACACACACCACACACAACACACACACACACACACGACACACACACGCACACACACGCACACACACACACACACACACATACACACACACACACACACACACACATATATAAATACACACACACACACACACACACACAGCAACACACACCACACACACAACACACACACACACACACACACACACACACACACACACACACACACAACACACCACACACACACACACACATATATATATATATATATATATATATATATATATATTATATATTTATATATATATAATATATATATATATATATATATATATGTATGTATATGTATATACATACACACACACGCACTCACTATCTACCGTACAGACCTACACATATTTATATTGTATGTGTGTGTGTGTGTGTGATGAGATGATGATGAGGAGGAGGAGAGGAGGAGGAGGAGAATATAATGCTGATCTGAAACGACTTGAGGAAGAATGGAGGAAGAGGAGAAGAGAGGCTAACCCCCCCCCCTCTCCCCCGCCAGAGCCCCCCTCCGCCCCCCGCGGCCTTCGCGTAGTGAGCGAGGGGTCGCGGGCGGTGCGCGTGTCGTGGGCGGCCCCCGACCCGCCGCCCACCTCGTACGTGGTGCAGTTCCGGCGCGCCCTCGAGGGCTGGGGCGAGGCGCGGGAGGTGTCCGTGTCGGGCGAGAGCGTGTCGGCGGGCGTGGAGGTGTCGCCGCTCCTGCCGGCCACCGACTACGTGGTGCGCCTCGTCGCCGTCAACCACCTGGGGAGGTCGCCGCCCTCGGAGGACCTGCGCCTCACCACCTCCGCCGAGAAGCCCGGCGCGCCCCCCAGGGACCTGCGGGCGGAGGCCACGGGCCCCAGGGAGGTCAGGGTGTCGTGGCGCCCCCCGCCCAGGGACAGGGCCTACGGCGTCATCCTGGGCTACTACCTCGGCTACACGCCCGTGCTGCTGCAGAGCGGGTGAGTCTGTTCATTCGTCTATTAACATCAACTTATTATTTTCCTGACTGTGTTTGGGCCTTCTTAAGTTTGAAACCGTCAGTTTTCTTTACTTATCAAGATTCTTTCTTCCATACTATTTTCATGACCACGTGATCTTTTGCATACGATCTTCGTGATATACAAAGAGCCCAAGAACATACTTCAAAATGGCGGAATCTAAGGAAATGAAAGACTAGTTAAATTCCAAAGATAAACGACAGAGGAAGAAATCAAACTTTTGTAAAAGTAACAGAAAAACAAATAACAGATTAGGAATAGCAAAAGCGAAAATAAAGATGAATCAGCCTTTTCCCAGGATTGCCTCCACCCCCACGCCCTCACTCTTATATTCCTTCGTTATTCCTCTTTTATCCCTTGTTTAGACTAATTCAGATATCTCACATGTTGTTCATATTGAGGGTTACATCACCTCATATATTTTTTTTATATTCTTATTACATTTCGCCATTACGTATTGTAATTTTACAATAATAATTGCCAGAAAATTACAAAGCATTGAAAATATTGCTTAGAGAAAAGGTTACGCAGAATTAGAGGAACCATATATATTCGTCTCTAGCCAATCAGCGCTTTAAGCTAAGCGTGTTGCCCTCTAAGGTGTCCCTGCATTTAATCAGATGCCGTAGGATATACTAAAATGGTCACACGCTATTGAAATAAACCATTCATGAAATCAAGTTACTTTGGTAAATCCTAGTAACATACTTTCCATAGCAACCATGACAGCAGTATACCAAGCCATCCAACCAAATCATAAGTAATAAAGCTAAAAAAATAAAACACCAGCTCTATAGCGCGCCCCTCCAAAGCGGCCTAATCAATACCCGCCTCCAACGCCCCGAGCGTAATTTATGCCCAGTCACACGCCCGAACTCTCGCGTCTCCCCGGCAGCGCCTCCGGCAGCCCCCAGTACAACTTCACGACGGTGGAGAGCTCGGAGGGCGGGCGTTCCGGGCCTGAGGGCGAGGGCACGTGGAGTGTGACGGTGAGCAGCCTCGACCCGCACACCGACTACCACGTGGTCGTCCAGGCGTACAACACGGAGGGCGCGGGGCCGCTGAGTCCCCCTGCGACGGTCACCACCAGAGAGGACGGTGAGGAAGGCCCTGTCTGGAGGGAATCAGGGCCTCTGTTTTTTTTATCCTTATTCATTTATTTCTCTCTTTCAATGGAAATACTCTTCTTGGATTTGTTCTGAATTTATGCAAACATGTAAACCACTCCTCTCCGACACTCGCAAAACCTTCCCCCAAACTAGAAACAAGGACACATCAGTCTCGCTTCCAAGCCTACATATACGTATTCAATTCCCTTCAACAAAACACACATTAACACAGTCTACCCGACACCCATCTCCCACAACACCAACGCTAACACACCCAACTCCTGAACCCCCATCCTCCAGAAAAAAAACAAAAAAAACTAAACAAATCCACACAAAATCATCAAAATCAAAACTAACATCCAACCTCCCTTCCCCCCTTTCCCCTTTCCCCTCCCTCCCGACAGCACCCGGCGGAGCTCCCCAAGAGGTGAGGTGCACAGGCCTCTCCTGGGACAGCGTGCAGATCAGCTGGTCTCCTCCCGAACCCCACCTCCACCACGGCACGCTGAGGGGATACAAGTAAGTCCCCGAAGAAGGGTCCTCGCTCTCTTTGTCTCTCCTCTGATTGATTTTGTGATTGTCTTTGCCCTTTTTTTTTGTGTGTGTGTGATGAGTGAGTGGGACTTCCTTTTGGCTGGCTGTCGCTGGTGGCTTGGCTGTGTTCTGTTTGTGTCTTTCTTTCTCTGTGTCTGTCTCTCTCTTCCTCTGTATTTGTCTGTATGTCTGTCTGCCTCTCTCTCTTTTTCTTTCTCCTTTTCTCTCTTTCTCGTTCTGTGTCTATATATATATATTATATATATATATATATATATATATATATATATTATATATATATATATATATATATGTGTGTGTGTGTGTTGTGTGTGTGTGTATTGAGAGCGACGTCCTGGGTGCTGGTGTGTGTGTGTGTGTGTGAGGTCGCTGTGTGTGTGAGTCTTGTGTGTCGCTGTTGATGTTTTGGAGTCGTGTCGTGTTGCTGTATGTATTAAATAGATAGATATCTTATATATTTTTTCTATCGTCTAAAACTTATCCCATCTATTTATTCTATTTGTTCTGTTTCGATCTGTTTTCTCTTTTTATGTCCTCCATCAATCGACTATTTGCAATATATCCGTTGTATATGAATTATGAATATATATATTAATAATTATATAGTACTTATATATACTATATTATCATATATATATATAGTATATAAGTAATATAGTATGCTTATATTAGTATCAGCCACCACACCACACAGCCGCAATAACACCACACGACGAGGAGCGCGATACTACTACAACGCCCCCCTGTTTCAGAGTCTCGGGATTTACACCTTGGTCTGGATTTTTATGCAAATGCGAATTAGTGTTGCATACATGTTTACCTTCCAACTACGTTTAATGGAAGTTGATTTCCTTTTATTTTAGTGGATTACGCGAAAAGTTTTGGGTGCTATTTTTAAAAGAAATAAGAAATATTTCATATACGAGGGAATAAATAAGTAGAACATGGAGAAAGGAAAAGAGTAGTCTTCATTTACACTAGAAATAATAAACAAATAAATGAAAAAGAAGGAAATGAAGATGAAATATGCGGAAAAAAAGTACACACTTAAACGGAATATTATAAACTTAAAATAAT
>NW_020869449.1:196790-200613 GCF_003789085.1 Penaeus vannamei
CATCATTTATTTATTTTGCTTCGTGTTTGTTCCTCTTTTACATTTTTTTTCCTTTTTTTCTTTGCTTTTCCTTTTCTTTATTCATTTATTTATTTCTTTTCCTCCTCTCATTTTTCCCTTTTATACCTTTTCCTTCTTGTGCTTTTCGCTTTCCTTTAATTCCATTTATTTATTTTGCTTCCTGTTTGTTCCTCTTTTACCATTTTTTCATTTTTTCTCTTTGTTTTCCTTTTCCTTTTCTATTCATATATTTTGCTTCCCCTGTCCTGTTTGTTCCTGTTTTTACGCTTTTTTTTTCCCTTTTTTTTCTTTCATTTTTCCTTTTCTTTATTCATTCACTTATTTTCCTTCCTGTTTATTCCTCTTTTACCTTTTTTTCTCTTTTTCTTTTCCTTTTCCTTTGGTCTATTCATTTATTTATTTTGTTTCCTGTTTGTTTCTTATTCTATTCGTGTATCCTTCAATCTCACATTTCTTCTTGCTACTTCTCCACTATCCATTTGCTGTGTCATCCACTTTTCAGATGTTACATTAACAATTTTATTATTAGTAGTTGTTATTTATTTTATTATTATCATTATTATTATTATTATTATTATTATTATTATTACTAATTTATTATTTTAGATATTTATATATTATTATTATTATTATTATTATATTATTATTATAATTATATCTATTATTATTTTATTATTATTATTATTAATTATTATTATTATTATTATTATTATTATTATTTGTTATTATATTATTATTATTATCATGTTTATTAATTATTTATTATTATTATTATTATATTATTAATTATTATTAATTATTATTATTTATTATTATTATTAATTATTATTATTATTAATTCATTATTATATTTATTATTATTATTATTATTTATTATTATTTATTATATTATATTATTAATCATTCTTATTATTATTATTATTTGATTGAATATTATTATTATATATTGTTATGTAATTATTATGTAAGTCATTCCATTAACAATTCGACCATTCACATAAGTCCCACATCCATCAATCAATTTCTGTTTATGCTATCTATGTCTATTCTTATCATTCCGTCGTTAGCCATCCATCACCATCTAACGGCCACACACGCCTACCACATCACCCCTTCCTGCCCTCCTCCACAATCCATCAGTCTAATCTTTCCTTCCATCCAATATCATCCCGCGATCCATCCATCAACTATCCACCAGTTCACACGCATCCTCACCTCCTTTCTCTATCCAGACGCAATCCACTATCCATCCAATCTATTCATTACCATACCGTTCATTCAGCCTATCACTTTTCATCTCTTCCATTCACATCTATCGTTTGTCCGTAAGTCTGTCCATTTATTCATTCCATCCATCCATTCTGGTTTCTTCGTATACCGTAGTCCATCCATCTATCTTTTTATACATTCACACAGTCCATCGCTATTTATCCAATTCATTCAAGCCATATCATCCACAACATTTCATCCACTTCATTTCACATCCATACTACATGTCCGGTACATACCCCATCCATCTTATCCAGTTCCAGTCCATCATAAATCCCATCTAACATCCCAGTCATTCCTTCATACAACCAAAACAATTTCATTCATACCACATGTCCATTCTGTCATCGTACAATGCCAATCCATCCTATCCAGTATCCATGTCCATAATTCCATCTATCCAGTCATTTCCTTCATACACCCAAACCTTTCATTTCAGTTTGCCATTCATCTGTCCCGTATGCATTCATCCATCTGTATTCTAGATCTATCGCACCCTTTCTACCCCATTCATCCGTCTAACCATTCCACCCGACATCCGTCCTGTCACAATGTTCATACATAATCCAATCTATCCTATCCATTAATTCATCCACTCATCCACCACTCCTCCAATCTTCTATTCCTAGCAAAGTGTTAACAATATTTCTCTTTCGATGATGTTAAACTCCGACGGTAACCCGCACGCTACGCACGCACGCACGCACTGCAAACACATACACGAAATGACTAGACGAAATAAAAATTGTAAGATAATTATGATAAATTCAGTCTAATAAAAGTTATAGAATTATCAAAGATAAAGAAATAAGACGAACAAAACGTCCTATAAAAAACACACCACACACACACACACACACACACCACACACACACTCATAGTTCATTCAACAGCTACACACACCATCACACACACACATCACACAATACAATCAACATCACACACCACACACACATGACACACACACAACACATGCACATCACATACACACAATACACACACACACACCACACTACATCACACCACACAACCACACACACATAGTGCACCATCACCCACACACAATTTAATGGCCACATCCACACACACAACCTCACAACTACCCATGTTGACACAGCACACAATGTACACCATACACAACATACACACACACAATGATTATATTAGTGAGATCTTTACTTGATCACCACAGATATGGTCTAGTAGTTGTTAGTAAGGTGCAGCAGCTAATGTGAGTAAGTTGTCACACCACACGTACCACCACACACACTACAACACACATCACTGTTATTGCTGTGTACCACATGCTAGTGTTAGATGAGCATTGTTGATCGTGTCCACACAGGGTAAGAGTATACCATATATGCACACACATACACACACATACACACTACACATCACACACACACAACATCACATCACACCACCACACACACAAACACACACACAAGCCATGTTGGACTAGATTGTATTCTTAATCATACACACAACACATACTACACACACAAACAAACTAACACATTAATATTTGAGTAAATATCACACACCACAACACACACACAAGAGCAAATATGACACAGCTTTCGTGATTGTCATGGGCTATTCAGGGGGTTTTACACACACAGCACATTATATTCACACTTAATTGCTTTATAACACACACTATCACCACACACTTACACACACACGCACTACACACACATTCACAACACCACACAAAACAAACACACACAACACACACAAACATCAATCACCACCACAGCACAATTCACTTGGTAGTCATCACACACACATAACAGCACACAGTAGAAATTAAGACTGAAGTTCACGCACACAACACACACACATTCTCAACACATACACACACAACACATGGATACTATCAGTTGCAACATACACACACACACACACAACACACACAAACGACATCCACACAACACACAAACACACACAACACACCCCATACACACACACACACACACACACACACACACACACACACACACACACACACACATACACATCACAACACACACAACAACACAATACACTACACACACACACACACACACATTACACACACACACACACACGCACACACACACACTACAACAAATCATTACGTAATACACGCACATAACACATTTAGGCACAATCTACAACAATACTAAAAGATAGATTATACGAAAGATAAAGCATGACCCTTATATAAAGACGAACAAACGCGCGTCATGAAACGAACAGATCCTGTGATATGTACACCTCTCATGACGGCGCTCTAACTAACGAAGCAAACTACAAAGAAAGGAAAACAAAGAAAGGGAGATTACCGAAAAGACGGAAGAGACACAAAGAAAATTATAAAATAAAGCTCCACCATGTACAACATTGTGGTAAATTGATCTTGGTAGCTAGCCTCAAAGTTACGCTGGCATAAGTCTGACATATTTATTTCCGAAAAAGATGACGGTATGAATACGTACATTTATCTCATGAGCATTTAATAGTATAATTTAAGGGGTACTAGGAATGT
>NW_020869449.1:218213-219521 GCF_003789085.1 Penaeus vannamei
CGCGCGGAACGCCGGGGACGCGGAGGAGGCGCAAAGGCCGAGCCGGCGCGGCCAGGGCGCAGCGCCGAGAGGGAGAAGGGGCAACGAGCGGACGGCAGAGAGCAGGCGGCAGGGGGGGAGGCGGGAGGGGAAAGGCCGGGGAAGGCCAGGCAGCGCGCGACCCCGACGCGGAGCCGGCGAGAAGCACGAGCGGAACGGCGGGGAGCAGGCTGGCGCGCGACCGAGGCGAGAGGAGAGGCCCGGAGCGAGGGACGAAAGGGGCGCGGGGAAGGGCGGAAGGAACAAGCAGAAAGGAAGGGGACAGCGCAAAGACGGAAAAAGGGCCGCGGGGAGAAACAGCATAGATCGGGGGGGGGGGGGGGGGGTGAGAGAGAGACGGCAGACGGAGAGGGGGGGGGGGGGGAGGGGGAGGAGAGAAACAAGAAGGAGACCAAGAACAAGAAGAGGAACAAGAACAAGAAGACGAACAAGGAGAAGAAGGGGAAGAACGAGTATGAAGAGTCTGAACAAATACCTCTTGTGTTGTAATTTTTTTTTGGTAGGGTGGTGGAGAAATAATGTATATTTGATAGAACAATGCATGATGATTAATATATAATCATATAGTTATGATTAAATGATACTCATTATGTGTAGTGAAAGATAGATGATAATAGATGATAAGATAATGAAATAATAGAATCAAATATTAACAATAATAATAATAGTAGTAGTAGTTGTAGTAACATGTGAAAATGATGATAATAAAGATAACATTAATAATAGTAATAATATTACCATTGTTATTATCAACATTATCATTACCATTATCATCATTATTAGTATTTTTTTTCCTTAGTGTTATTATTAGCCCGTTTTTTCATGATTAGTATTATTACTATTATCATTATTATTATTATCATCAATTTCATTATCATTATTCATGTGTATATGTTTGTGCATGTTTTCGTGTTTGTATTATCCACAAATAGTTAGACAAACATCACGACAAGGAGACAGACAGAACTTTCATCTTCTTAATCATGAACAAAATCTTTTTTTACGAAAGGAAAATCGGCAGCCAAACCGCCCTCTCAGAAACACCGAAATCCGATTTTGGAAATTCTTTCGTCCCCGCTGCTCGCTTCCGCCCGGTGCAAGATGGCGTCTGAAGGAGGCGCCATTTTCTTTTTGCAGGCTATATTTTATATTTTATTTTATTTCATTTCTTATCAAGTTGTGGGTTGAACAGAGCTCTTAATTAGGTAGAGACTTATCTTAGGAAACAGAAAAGGGGTTGTCATTAAAACGAAGACGGTGTTTATCTTA
>NW_020869449.1:259621-263251 GCF_003789085.1 Penaeus vannamei
CCTACAGATAAATTGGTAAACTTAGAACCGAAAACCAAATTATGAAACTCACGGTTATTTTCGTGGTGGTATTAATAGCTACGGGGGTGGAAGGCCAGGCTCTGGACGTGGATCGGCGAATCGTGGCAGCCGAGCTGGACTCTCCTCGCAAGGTGGAGTATTACGCGTCGTGCGCCTCCGGCCAGGGAAGCTGCGATACAAGAGGCCTTCAGCTGCGCACATACATTCCCATTGTCGCAAGAGGCCAAAGGTGCTTCAGGTGTTCGCCGCGAGAGAACAGGAACCTTCGCCTGATGGTCTCCACTCTGCAACGTCGCTATCCTCGCTGTTGGCAGATCCTTGTGCTGGCGGCGCAGGACCTGCCCACTCCTTCGGCTCGCGGATGCGCTAGCTAAGTGTGTAATGTCTCTGGGTACTTCAATAAATGCGATTTTGTTAAACCAATGTTTTACTTCCAAGAAACGAAGCAAATCCTTGTGGCTATGGCGCAGGATCTGCCCACTCATCCTGCTCGTGGCCATGCTTATTAGGTTTCTTTTCCGAATGAACATTGTAAAAATAAGGTTTGAAATCGCCTTCAACTGTGACAATAAATACATGTATCATTGGTATCTATAATATTTGTATCTTTCTCCTTCTACACACACATACATGTGTCTGTGAGTGTGCATATGTAAAATTCTAGGAAACTTCTCTGCCAGTGTCGCATGATACCGTGTTACAAAATCTGAACGTCTTGGTTTAGGCCCCGGTAACACTTTATCAAAAACTAAGCTCTAATTCCCGAGTATAAAAAGCACCAACTGTGCTGAAAATTGCACAAAATTCAATCACATGCTACTATTACCAATCATTAATGTTCCTGATAGCAGAATTGTATCTGCTTAATGGATTGTGATCTTCTTTTATTCACGTTTTTGAAGGAAGACTGAGTCAAGGATCGGATTCGAGTGCATAATGACTGAATAATTACAGATGGGTGTTTAGCGAAATACTAATGAAATTAATTTTATCACTATTATCATTGCTATTGAGACGATTAGTAGATGGTTTGTATGATTACTTCCGAATATTAAAAGATTCTGAGCACAACCTCTCCCGAATAAGATTTTAGATACAGAAAAATAGATAGAATAGGGTTTCTCATGATACTTTGTCCAGCTCCATAAGTGGATAATTTTCCGTGCCTGATTTTCTGTAAATGTAGCAGGAAAAATACGACTTTAACAATATATATGGTTTTACTTTTAATAATCCAGTTTTGTGAATGGTGAGGTTTCTACCATTATACCAGTGTATAGAGTGTTTGGCATACATCTAGAACTGAAGCTTGGATGTAAACTTCAATTCGTCTTCCGTCTCATTTTTAGAGTGCCTCGCAATATTTCTCCCTTCATTTTTATTAATCTACTGACTGAGGTATACTGATTAGCTTATCACCACTACAATTCGACAGATGTATAAAAAAGGAGTTAGATTTCCTGGACCACGGTATTTGGAGTTCAAATGACTTCTGACCCAAAATCGAAAGGAGACCAAGAAGAACAAAACGATGTTTGATCTTTTCAAATGGAGAAATACAGATATCCCTTTCCGCATAATTTCACTAAAGGTTTCCGATAACATCATGCAACTAGCTATCACAGTCGCGAGCCAAAGGAATAAGCGAATCCGCTCTCTCACACGCACGCGCTCGCACGCTTATATAAATATATAGAGAGAAATCTGATTAAATGCTCCCCAGTTCATACACATCAAACGACGATCACACGAAGGAGATAGTATAAGTATAAAGAAGACAAATCTTGAGAGGCAAAGATTAGGTGTAATTTGATGTATTGACTACAGGAAAATAAAAGGACTTACACTTTGCCCTATAGTAGATTTTGAGTTTTCCTAGAGATCGGTGGTCTTGAAGGGGAACGTCGGAATCTCCACAGAAAACCCAGGGGGCAAAAACCACAGCGATTGGTGTTCCAAGTAATCTTTTGCCGGGACAATATTGAAGTACGTATGTATCCATAATGTCTTCATTTAAGTAGTGCAACATATGGTCGAATATAATGGCGACCTTCCACACATTTTTACTTATATACGCGTATATAAATCTATTTCATAAACGCGCGCGCACACACACACACACACACACACACACAATAAACACACACACACACACACACTATTGTGAATCATCCATTATTTATGGGAATTTGAAACGATAACATGAAAAATGGTACATTTAATGATTATCGGATCAAAATTGCCACGTATGAAAGTGTATTTTCTAGTGATATATCTGAAACTGAAATTCTAATGATCATAGTTATATATGTTTACATATTTCTACATGTACGCGTGTAAGCTCTAGAGACCGTTATTACTAATATATCAATATACAGGTATTATTACTAATAATGGTAATGATGGGAGTCGTAATGGTATTTTTTGTTGCAGCGCTATTAGTATTTTATAGGTTAATCACCTATTCATTAACGAACCCATGCCCAAAGTTACTGATTATTTACATGTGTGTTTAACTGTTGAACTAAACTTGATGCAATTAATTTTGCCTTTTTTGGAAACTCCAGCAATATCATTTCATGAGGGTATTTGGAACAGTATATACATTCACAACACACACACACACACACACACACACACACACACACACACACACACAAAACACACACACACACACACACACACACACACATCACACGCATACACACATATGCACGCACGCGCGCACGGACACACATACACATACACGCACACATGCACGCACGCGCACACGGACACACATATACATACACACATACACACACACATACACGCACAAACACACACCACACACACACACACATACACATGCATGCACGCGCGCACGGACACACATACACACACACACACACACACACACACACACACACACACACACACACACCACACACACACACACACACACACACACATACATGCACGCACGCACGCAACACACATGTACGCACGGACACACACATACACACGACGGGCACGCACTAATTGAATATAGACATGCATATCGATAGATACATGAAAGATAGATAGATAGACATAGAAATAGATGAACATATAGTCAGAGAGATAAATACATAGATATATGCATAGATAGACCGGCAGTAAGACAGATAGATAGACAGAGAGATAGACTGATAGATAGATAGACAGAGAGATAGATAGACAGATAGACAGACAGAGAAAAAGAGATATGAATAGAGAGGTAAACAAATATCTAACTAGATTGCTGGATAGCTAAACAGATAGACAAACCGATAGATGGACTGATTGGAGGACATGGGTTGAATATTCACTTTTTTAGGATTAAAGAAATTCGAATATTGCTGAAACTGAAATGATCCAATTATCCTTAAATAGGTAATCTTACAGTGTCAATTTCACGTCTGGCCGCCCGCAATTTGCATGGAAACTCTCCGTGATTTTCCCACTACGTGACTTCCGGCTGATCCTTCCGATAAAAGCCAATCATGATCGCCATGTTTAATCAGCATTTCGCATGACTCCTGACAGGCGTGGCAATCGTGTCACGTCTGCAGGAGAGATTCCCGGATTCTGCTCGTGGTGCACCGTCCT
>NW_020869449.1:263351-268351 GCF_003789085.1 Penaeus vannamei
TGCCAGCCACAGCAGTAACCCCCGGGCGACAATTGCAACTTCTCGCGCCTGGGCGTGGCGCGAACCACTGACCCCTTGGATGAGAGGCCGACACGTTACCACTGTACTATCCTGGAGGCTTACATTTGGGAGAATACACAGTATATTTATATTACATAGGAGCTGATGAATCACCTGATGACCGTGACCTCGTGCTCGTACGCATAATTGCTGCCGCGACCTTGGATGGTTTGAATCTACCCGATGTGTTCACATTTTTCTCTGTCGTGATATATGCAGCCGTCATGACCTTCCTTTTGTATTTGCTTACTCCTTCATGGATTATTTCAGCTTCTTTCCAGTTCGGTAGATGTCCAGCTTCATCTACATGAACCACCATGGCGTTGGAAGTTCTATGGTGACAGACGTCGGCGCGATGTTCGTAGATCCTGGTGTTGAAGCCAAGTCTAGTTTCACCATAGTATGCCTTATTGCAACTGCTGCAGGGTATGCGGTATACTGCACTGTCGGTGTTGCTTTTCTGTTGTTTCTTTTTTGTATTAGGTCATGTATCTTTTCCCCAGATGTGCTGGCGATGTTCATAGTATTGCCAAAGTATTTGCTGATTGCCTGGGAGAGAGATTACATGGAGGTAATACGAGAAAATTGGAAGACATCACAGGGTTGGATCTTGAAAGTATGTTCTCCGTCTTCTTTCTGAGGTTCAGCAGGAGACCTTTGTAGTATTTGTGTTTCATGAAAGAATCAATTACATAGGTAACTTCACTTACAAGGAACTCAGGGCTGCAAATCCTCAGTGCCTGGAGGAAGAACCCAATTACAACCCCAGATTTCGTTTTATTGCTGTGTGCAGAGTAATAATGGATGTAATCATCTTTATTAGTCGGCTTCCTGTATACAGAGAAACGTAGGTCTTCATCACCCTGATGGATCAGTGTCCAGGAAAGGTAACTTCTGATCCAATTCTTCCTCCACGGTGAACTGGATTTTCTCGTGGACGGAGTTCAGCCGCGTCAGCGTATGGTGCAGACTCGACCTTCTGGGGACAATGACGAGGACATCATCTATGTAACGAAGCCAAGTTGAGTGCCTGCCGATTATATCCCTTTCCAGCATCTCCATGAAGAGGCAGGCCAGGACTACACTCAGAGGGGACTCCATGGCGAGGCCGCTGATTTGTTGGTACTCCTCCACAGCGAATTCGAAGAAGCCGAAGTCCACACACGACTTCACGAGGCTTGTGAAGTGGTGCTTTGGCAGTGGAAGTTCGTCATATACTATAAGAGTTTACTAAGAGCTCTTGGTTTATGGTGTACAGGGAAACTCGGTGTGGCTGTTCTCTTTATTGCTAAGACTTACAAGCACTGTTTATAGCAACACAAGAAATAGGATAACTGGCGGTGCGGGAAGTCAGGTCAGTAATGACCAGCCCGCCAAGGGGCCGGACCGTTGAAGGTGTGAGCTGAGTGAGTGAGTGAGTGAGAGGGAAGGTCAGCTTGGATGACCTTATATACCCCTTGGTGGACGGCGTGGCCTCTATATTTAGGAGAGCATGGTTTGGGCGATAGCATGGGCAGGCCCCACACGTGAGAAGTAGGTATTGCATGTATTGCACTCTTTATACCGCTCGGCCACCACCTCGGCCTCGTCCTCTAAATCACTTCAAGGGTGACCTATCATCGTACCCCATATGTTGGTCGTCACGTCGCGTGCCTCTTCTAGGTCGTCCTCGTGCATCTCCTCGTTGTCGGCCTCTTCATCTTGGTCCTTGGTGCATCCATCCGTCATCGTCGTCCACACGTCCTCGAAGGTTTCGCCTAGGTCCTCCTTGACTTCGGTTCGTCCAGTCGTCCTCGTAGTCCTTATCCAAGTGGTACTCGGCGGCGTCATCGTCCACACGTCCTCGCAGTTTCGTCCAGGTCCTTTTCGGGTGCGGCTCGTACCGACGTCCTTGTAGCCTGCGCGTCTGGGTCTACGGCGTCCTGGGCAGGGACGTCCTTTCGTCTGAGGGCGTCTTACTCCTGCGCTGGGGAGCTCCTGGAGTTTAACCAGTCTATGGGCGTCCAGGCAGGCGGCTTTTCATAGCATCATGGGGCCTGCAAATTCGCGAGTCCTCGTCCTTTAGCCTGCGGCGATCTTCTGGCGATATTCGGCTCACGGCATTGCAAGGCGATCGTGCTGCAGTTAGATCTCCTTTGATGCCGCGTCGGATATACACATCCATATATATACAACATGAACCAGTTTATACACGTAAGGACCAAGATAGTTAGAGAAAAAGAAAAACAACAGAGAGGGAAGGATGCTTTTTAAGTGCTGTTAGCCGTTATTTTTATGCTAATTTGCAGTTTTTAATGTGGTTATTCGTTTATTTTCGTTTTTTTTTCACTTTTATATTTTTCAGGAAGAAAATAAATGAGGGAGAGGAGAGTAGCAGTTCTCACGAACTTGCTTGGACTAGTAACCATCTCAGATAGATATGAGAATAGATAAGGGAAATGGCATCGGCATCCGCAAGGATAACTTGAACCGATTGTCATTTCATAGATAAGAAAAAAATGTATTGTGCATCATTTCCACTAATCACGATCAGCAACGTCGACAAGGCAAAAGAATAGCCTTGGACCATGACACAACAAATCCTATACATGAAGATTTGACTTAACAGTGTTCTGCATGGAAGAGTGTGTGAAATGATTGCATGTATGTTTACTCATCACAGCAACATTGCGGGTAAACGAGATAACCTGCAATTAGGCACAACAAATCATATAATTGAAGATTTGACTTAGCAGTGCCTGTTTGCGTGAATGAGTGTGTGTATGTAATAATGAGTGTGAAGAGAAAGCGAGCTCACACGAAGATGGATCACAAACACATATTTAATGTTCATTTTAGGAAATGTTATGATCATTACTATGTCAATACAACAATAGTTCAATTACCCCAAGAATTCAACATTAAATGAAATTTGACTTAACGTACGTAAATGAATGGTGACATGAAATTTCTTTTGCAAGCTTCCGCAATGCAAGCATCCCAGTTCAGAAATGTTTTTTATTATGCATAATCCCCGATTATTTAATCGTCCTTATGGATGCAACAAAATCTGATACACTGAGGAAATAATATCTCGTTTACACATGTGAGAGCTAGTTTTCATCTACAGAGGGTCCCTTATGCCCAAATTATCTGAACGAATGAAGTGACTATATGAGACTTGAATTTTATCGTTAGTCTTACTCTACAATCTGTGAATGGCGCACGCAGATATCAACTACGAATCACACGATTGTTGGAATTTTCCGGACATGCCAGCGGTAGAGAAAGTGAGAAGGTTGTTTTTAGTAAGCGAATTAATTCCAGCTTAAACCCTAGACCCTTTATAACCAGACATTTCTACCTACTCTCAAACGTCGGGTGTGCAAATCTATTATTCATTGCGAAACCCCATGCATTATTGCATGATGAAAGGGGAAGATTGTTACGCTTTATTCATTAAAATGAATATATAAACATTTGCGATCAAGCTATTATTCTTTGCACCCAAGAATTGTCACCGAAATAGCATTGAAGGCCTAATTACAGGTCCCTGCCCTCCACGACCGGATGAAAGGGAAGTGAGGTCAACCGGGGTGGGGGGTGTGAGTTAAGTGTTTACTACAAAGAATTAAATGATATGCGCATTCGTGAGTGTGAATACTGAAATCAGTAAAAGAATAAAATGAACCAAAGAGTCCAACAATGAGCGAAATTCAACAATCAGTTAACGAAATTCGTATAAGCAGAGAAAGGAATACAAGTGATCGAAAATTCTCAGCTTGAGAGAAAATCACGAACTTTAGTTGAATTTTGTTGTCGTTGAAACAATATAAATAAATCTCTAAATGCGAGAAAATTAATTATTTAAAAAACAATATTCAATGTTTGTGTCCAGACCTGACACATCCTGAGGAAGTGTCTTCAGGTCCCGGTAATTGACAGACTGTGAGTGTTGCCATTATGCTGTTAGATTTTCACTTTTAGCACTTTCCACCAGCAAAACCAACATGGGAACGGTTTGCTTAGCGCATATATGGGGGAAGAAGAAAGAAAAAAGAAAAGATTTGACCCATACATGTACTCACGTGGTTTTGTATCCTTGTTCTTCATATCGTGATGTTTTTAGGCGAGCGGGCCTAGTTCTTCGGAGTTCTTGGTTCGTGCTTCAAGCCGAAAGGTCAAAGCAACCACCGTATGCCATAACTTTATAAGAGTTACTGATATCTCTTCGTTATACAGTGTACAGTGAAATTCGGTGTGGCTGTTCTCTTTATTGTTAAGAGTTACAAGCACTGTTTATAGCGACACAAGAAATAGGATAACTAGCGGTGCGGGAGGTCAGGTCAGTAGTGACCAGCCCGCCAAGGGGCCGGACCGTTGAAGGTGTGAGCTGAGTGAGTGAGTGAGTGAGAGAGAGGGAAGGTCAGCTTGGATGACCTTATATACCCCTTGGTGGACGGCATCCCTGTCTTACGCCTCTTTGGATTTTAATTTGTTTCTGTATCACCACCTCTTTTTGGTTCCAATATAGGTTTGCAATTATTCTTCTCTCTTGATCCGGAATGTTAGTTTTTTTCATGATGGTTATCAGTTTAACATGATTAATTCTGTCAAAAGCTTTAGTGTAATCTATGAAACAAAGATATATTTTTCTGCCTTTCTATCATCCTTGCATTAATTGTTCTTAAAATAAAAAGTCCATCTCTTGTTCCTCTTCCACTTCTAAACCCTAACTGGCTTATGGGACTATGGATGTGATTCGATTTTTAATTATATGAAGCATTTTTGAAGCATGACTGATTAGGCTAATTGTTCGAAAGTCACCACAATTTTTGGCTTTATTAACTTTAGGTATAGGCATGAAAATACTTCAGGGAGAATACCAGTCTCATAATTTTCATTAATGATTTTGAGCATAACATTTCTTCCTTGAGTGTCCAGGTTTTGGTAAAATTCTG
>NW_020869449.1:280434-285434 GCF_003789085.1 Penaeus vannamei
TCTTCGATCTTGCACTCTCTCTCTCTCTATCTCCCCCTCTCTATCTTTCGCTCTCTGTCTCTCTCATTTCACTTGTTCTCACGGCATCATAATCGGCTCTTCCCTGAAGAACTAACACCCTTAGATACTCCCACTCCTCTTTGGCTCTTTCTGACTTTTCTCAATTCCTCTTCTGTTCTCCCTCTCCTTCTCCCTACTCCTCATCCCCTCTTCCTCTCTCCTCCCCTCTCCCGGTCCTTCCCCCCCCCTCTCCTCACCCGGCCCATCCCCTCCCCTCTCCCTCTCCCCCATCCTTAACGGCTGCCAAGGACGCAACTCGACTTTGAGAGTTTGTTGTCTTCGCGGAGCTCGTGCCAAGGAGTCTCTTCCTCTCCCGCAAAACCCCCGCTCTCCGCTTCGTCCAGGATATCCTGCTGATGAGGGAGAGGTCAATGGGGGAATGGGGAGGGGGGCTGGAAATTATTTGTTAAGGGGGAGGGAGGAGGAAGGGGGAGAGGGAGGAGAACCCGGATCCCGGAGCGTGATGGCGGTTCCTTCTTGGCACACTTCCCACAGGATACCGGAGGACCACAGGATGCCCCAAGACCATCACCCAGCTTTTACGGTGACCCGCAGGTGCTGCCCGCGCTCCTATGCGCCGCCCTCCCCTCATCTGTAGTCCTCTCCATCCCTCCTCTCACTCTCTCTTCCTCCCCTTTATCAGTTATCTCGGATCTGATAATTTGTCTCTGTCTTCGTATGTACTTTATGGTCCTTTTGATACAATTGCAACATCTTTCCCCAGAGGAAATCTTGGCCGAATTTTTTCCCGTGAAACGGTCTGAATCGCAGGTCGAGGGCGCAGCGGCGGGAGGAAGTTCGCGTCGGCCTCGCCCGGCAGGAGGGGATTCGCGGGACAGAGTTGTTACTTCTGCTGCAAGGAGGCAGGCGGCGGGAGGGCGCGGAGGCGGCGGGAGGAGTCCTCTTTGCATTTTCCTTCTTACAATATACTTACGTCACTCCCTGCGTAATGCTTCTCTCTCTCTCTCTTTCCCTTTCTTCAAACCCTCTCTCTCCCTTTCTCCTCTTCCATCTCCTTCCTCTTTCCCTCTTTTCCGACCCCCCCCTCTCTCTTTCCCACTGTCTCTCTGTCCATTGGCCCAATCTTTGCCAGTGCACCTCTATCTCTCTACCTCTTCCTCCTTCCCTCCTTCTTTCTTTACCTTCCTCCTTGCCAGCAGAACGGATAAATTATAACTTCGCTGCTGTTGGAAAAACCGTGGCGTAATGTTAATCACGCGGGAATTAGACATGGCTTAGCGCAGGCTGGCAAGAAATGGTCTTTTATTATTCTCTTTATCATTATTCATGCCATGTCGGCTTTTAGTCTTTGTTGACAATTCTTTTAGGCTTGCAGGAAAAATATTTTGGTAACAGCGTCACTTCCTCCCTCCCTCCCTCTCTCTCTCTCTCTCTCTCTCCCTCCCTCTCCCTTTACACACACTCAAAACAACACACACCACACACACACACACACACACACACACACACACACACACACACACACACACACACACACACACACACACACACACACACACACACACACACACACACACACACACATATATATATATATATATATATATATATATATATATATATATATATATATATATATATATATATATATATATATATATATATATATATATATATATATATATATATATATATATATATATATATATATATATATATAATATATATATATATATATTATATATATATATATATATATATATATATATATATATATATATATATATAATATATATATTATATATATATATATATATATATATATATATATATATATATATATATTATATATATATATTAATATATATATATATATATATATATATATATTATATATATATATATATATATATATCTATATCTATCTATCTATCTATTATCTATCTATCTATTATCTATTCTATCTATCTATCTATCTATCTATCTATCTATCTATCTATCTATCTATCTATCTATCTATCTATCTATATATCTATCTATCTATCTATCTATCTATCTATCTATCTATCTATATGTATTATGCATATATATATATAATATATATATATATATATATATATATATATATATATATATATATATATTATATATATATATATATATATATTATATAATTATATACATCTGTATGTATGTATGTATGTATGTATGTATGTATCTATCTCTCTATCTTCTCTATCTATCTATCTATCTATCTATCTATCTATCTATCTATCTATCTATCTTATAATTATATATATATATATATATTTGTATATATATATATATATATATATATATATATATATGTATATATATATATATATATATATATATATGTATAATATATATATATATATATATATATATATATATATATAATATATATATATATGTATATATATGTATGCATATATATATATATATATATATATATATATATATATATATACATGTGCCATATAAGCTTTTTTATTTATTCTAATTCATTTTATTTTATTCTTCGACAAGCTTCTAGAAGCGGGGGTATTGCTGGAACACGTTGCCACGTCAATGGATATTATTGCTCTATTTTAATTTACCGTAAAATTTTTGTGGTATTGATATATTTTGACTGATTAATCTTTCAACAAATTTATTTAGTTAGTAGCGCTGCCACCATCCAGGTTTTGATTTAAATACGGAGTCACCCCAAAACCCCCATATAATGATATCAGTTTGGTGGCATAACCTAATGGTGTTTAAGGCTCGTAGGTGTGGGAATGAGTTTATTCCTTTGTTGTGTGTGTCAAATTGTAACGGTCATGGAAACATTTGTTACCCTTAATATTTTATTCAATAACTAAACAATGGACAAATGGCATATCATTCTATAAATCTTAGCAATACATATAATAATTAAGATAAGTAATATTCTCAAATAATTCAACTCATATCTCAGGTTACTTCTATATACCCTCCCTTTTCCTACTAATTAGAAAACAATAAAACATAAATGAAAATAAAGTAAATATACGCGAGATGAAATTGAGACCCTCACACCCAGTCTAACCTGTACTTTCCATGATTTTACCTAGGACATGCTTCGATCATTCCCCTTCCTTTCATCTTTACAATTTTCCTCTCAAAACTTCCGTTTAATAAACAAAATCCTTCTCTATCCAATCATTGATACCATCCGGAACTGTCACCTGTGACTACTTCCGTTAAAGGTACCCACGAACCACTAAAATAACTAACAGAATAACAAATATGTCCCCTAGCAACAAGGCATTATGGCACATTCACCATAGACCAATTCGGTGTAACATCACGAGTCGGAGTCACCATTCCACTTGGGGAAAACAAATCCGTTGCTCGCGGATACTTCGCTATCAGCGCGAGCAAAAATGTCGTATGAATTATTTGATTCTTCTAAAACCGAAGCGAAAAAGCGATATGAAGCAAAACTAAAAGCTGTGCAGTTAAAAGTGTGTCCTTACCGTTTGCCTGCCGAAATTTGGATCGACAATCCTTCAACACACCAGGTTATAATACCAATTTTATGATAACACAATGTTTGTAAACGACGTGGAAGAGATGTTCTGTGCTAAACTTGCATCTGTGGCAGACAGATGTCCCCGGCAAGATATTTGCATTGTTCTAGGTGACTTCAGTGTGGTATCTGGTTGTGATCGAGCTGGCTATGAGATGTCTGTCGGTCCCCATGGCTCAGAAGCTGATACCAGTAGTGAGAATAGCCTTCTTTTCCGGGACTTTGCTAGGTCCCAGAAATTGAGGATTTCTGGCTCCTGGTACCAGCGCCCGGACCCACATCGTTGGACATGATACAGCAATGCGGGTAATGCAGCCAAGGAGATCGACCACATACTCGTTAGCACTCGTTGGAGGATCCTCCAGAATTGCAGGGTGTACAGGAGTGCTGAGTTCTGTGGTACGGACCATAGATTGGTTGTGGCTACCCTCCAGGTCCACTTCAAAACTCCCCAGCGGTCAAATGATCACCCTACTGTGTTTCATTTGGACAGGCTGAGGGAGGGGGAGTGTGCCCGTGGGTTTGCTGAGGCAATCTCTGGTCGTTTCACAAGGCTCGACAGTCTGACGGACCCTGTTCTCCTGTGGGATACCTTTAAGCGTGAAACGCTTGATGCAGCTCAAGATATGATTGGTGTAAAACGCTTGATGCAGCTCAAGATACGATTGGTGTACGCCCGAGAGCTATACAGAATTTCATCTCACAGGACACTGGAAGCCACAGATGCTTGTTGTGCAACTCGTCTGACAGGGGATCGGGAATTGCACCGGTCTCATGTGCGCAGAACTCGGTCTCTGTTAAGAAGGGACAAGGAACAGTTCATTAGGAGTCTCGCAGAGGAGGTAGAAGGCCATTTCTTAGTAAATGACGTTCGTCCTGCATACCAAGCCCTGAGAAAGCTGAACTCCAAGCCCTCTTCACAGGTGACAGCAGTTCGCTTAGTAAGTAGTCATATTGCTTCAGATCCTGTTACCGTGCGGGAACGCTGGGCTGAGTATTTTGAGCAGTTGTACCAGGTTGACCCACCAGCAGTTAACTTAGATGCACGGAGTGCCGAGACCCCGTTGAAGGACCCACCCATCAGTGAGGATCCTCCCTCCCTAACTGAAGTTAGGGTGGCAATCTCCAAGCTGAAGAGTGGCAAAGCAGCAGGTATCTGCGGCATACCAGCTGAACTGTTAAAGGCTGGTGGTGAACCTATGGCACTGGGGTTACATGCTGTCCTGGCTGCCATCTGGCGGTCCAGTACCGTTCCTCCTGACCTGTTGAGGGGGGGTGGTCATCCCTCTCTGGAAAGGGAAGGGGGACCGCTGGGACTGTAGCAATCACCGAGGCATCACACTACTCAGTATACCAGGCAAGGTTCTCGTCCACATCCTTCTGAGACGTATCAGAGACCATCTAC
>NW_020869449.1:315324-317824 GCF_003789085.1 Penaeus vannamei
CAGAAGAAACGCCTGATTAATCAATAATAAAAAAGCATAATCAGGCTTTGGCACTTCAGATGAGCGCCAGACGCCGACCCATGACCTGTGGTCAGCCGAGGCCGCACCCCGTTAGGCTAACAACAGCTAAGGAAAGCGACGCCGCTCCGAAAAATTTTTTGCCAGATACAAAAATCACCCTTATAACTCCCTTTTATCCCAAACCCCATCCTTACCCCTCCATACCATCCTAAATCCCCCCACACACCCGCATCCTTCCCTCAATTCCTCTGCTGCACACCTACAATTAAGGACATTATAATGCATGGGCTCATTATAATGGACGTGCGTGTGTGCGCCTATGCAGACTGTTCATACGTTCGTGCGCGAGTATGAGCGCGTAGGCACGAAAGTGCGCAGTGCATATGTGCGCATGTACATGCCGTATATATGTGTACAGGTTCATATGAGTGTAGGCGAGTTTAAATTCATTGTGCGGATACATGGGTATGTATGCTGCTGTTGTCTACGTAAGGCTATAAGGTTCCATATAGCTTTGTGATAGAGTACATTATATATGGGTATGTTTCCGTGCTTATACATGAGGGTATAACAGGGGTTAAAGGCGTAAAAATGCAATTTGTACATATGGTATATATATTCATGCATGAATGTGTACATTTACATGTGTATATAAGCATGTATATATGTGTATGTATGTAGGTATGTATAATGTGCGTGTTATGTGTATGCGTGGGTGAATGTATATAGGTAGACATATGTAGGTATTTTATATGTAGTAAAGGTATACGTATATAGGGTGTGCAGGATGTAGGAAGGTGGATAAAATAATTAAGTATATGTATGTTGTAAGTACGTATGTATGTACGTAGAGGTAGTTATATGTAAAAGCAAGTACAGATATATCCACATATGTAAAGGGGGGGGGCACTAGTGTATGCTGCAATGTATGTGCTCACATACGGATGTGAGCACATGCAGGATAGATACATGCGTATGTAATGATAGGTAGGTTGCGAGGTATGCAAAAGGGGTGTTTACATATACACGGTGAGATAACACTCATGTATACTCACTCACTTTATCAAATAACATATAACAAGCGCATAACGGAAACAGGCGATGTGAACATATGACTAGGTCAGACTATGATGACATGTATGTAGTTATTTAAACGTAAGAAAAGCATCATATCCATAAGCATAGTACAAGAATAAATGTGTATGCTTGCATATGCATATGCGTGGGAATGAGCATATGCGTAGTACTTAGAGCATGTGCGGGAATAGTATGTCTGCATCAGGTGCAACGCACAATTTAAGTTAATAAATAAAATAAAATAGAAAAAATATATGCACTTCTGATATTAAGCCCAGCTACGGGAGAGTGAGCAGGCCGTGCATTGCCGCTCCTAAGTCCACTCCAGGTAGGGACCAAACCTGCTGGGGGACTTATCAGGCATTCCGGCTAAACTACTCCCCTCCACCAAGATACACCTAAGCCAGTAGGTGGGAGGTAAATCGCTGTCCACCTCATGAACAAAACGCATCCAGTCATGGCCCCCATTCCCCGGAGGCGAAGGCGAGCCCCTGGTTACGGCGGCGATCAGGATCGCTCCGGGGCAGGGGGTGCTAAAATAGTCCGGTAAAGACAGGCCGCCCCACGTTGATGAACCTTTGCACATACAATATAAGGACCATGAGAACTGAATCCGACTTACTAAGCTTACTAGAGGAACTCTCTTCCATTAAATGGGATGTAGTAGGACTCTGCGAAGTTAGAAGACTAGGTGAAGAGCAGAAGTTATTAAAATGAGGGACACGTGCTCTATTGGAGAGGAAAACCTCTGGTAGCAAACAGGAATTAGGGGTAGGATTCTTAATACACAAACGCTTAGAAAAGAACATTGTAGAATTCTATAGTGTTCAGCGAAAGAGTGGCTTCTGTAACAATAAAACTAAACACTAGGTACAACTTGAAAATTATTCAAGTCTTGCTCCAACCTGCAGCCCAGTGATGAAGAATAGAGAGCTTCTATGAAGATGTTCACTTAGCCAGCGAGAGAACAAAATCCCATTTCACAATAATTATGGGGGATTTTAATGCCAAATAGGTAAAAGACAGAGGGCGAACCGCAGTAGGGAACCATGGAATAGGCACTAGGAACGAGAGGGGACAAATGCTAGTCGACTTTGCGGAGGCTCGATCACTCAGTATCATGGAATACATTCTTCGAAAAAAGACTAGAACGGAAGTGGACATGGAATCGCCTTCTGACGTCAAAAACGAAATTGACTTCATAATTTCAAATAGGCGCGATATAATAAAAAATGTAGAGGTTATAAATAAAGTAAATGTAGGCAGCGACATAGAATGGTGAGAGGCAAAATTAAATACATCTCAGAAGGGAAAGGAACAAACTAATGAGTAAACCACAGCCAAACTTGGCTAACTTGAGGATCAGAGCAAACAGAATTAGCCTAAACATCCAAAACAGATA
>NW_020869449.1:322824-327824 GCF_003789085.1 Penaeus vannamei
TCACTCTGAGGGAAGAGAGCCAGGTGGCCGTATAGCCTGAGTTGGCGATCATGGATTGTGCAGTTAACATGTCCTATGCCAGTCTCACGGTGCAACTGTTAGTTTGACACGTGGTCCTGCCAACAGTACCCCATGATCCGGCGCAAGGACCTATTACAAAAGGCATCAAGACGTGACTCCAAGGCACAGGATAATGTCCAGGTTCCACTACTGTTTAGCAAAACTTGCATTATCAGGGCATTGAAGACACGTGCTAAGCGGTATATCTTGGCAAAACCTTACTTGTCAACGGTCTATGAGCGGATGAACAGCTTGGTTGGGCTTTGAGAACCCAGGGTGTGGAGGAAATGCCCCCCTTAATTCTTCTCACTTGAACACCACTGGTTATTGTCTGTCCTCAATAAGCGTATGAGTGTTCATGTCATAAGGGTTCTAGGTATCCCTGCTGCCATAGCAAAGACGGATGAGTAGTTTAGCTACCAACTGCATCCTTGAGGTGGACCCTCTGAATTGTAGCCATAGTTGTGTGCCCAACATTCCTGAATTCAGCCATCTCCCTATTGTACGAAGGCACATCCCTGCAGTTCTTGTTTTCCTTCCTTTTTTCACATTTTTTTTCTTACTTTCTCCTATTCTTATTACAATCATGAATGTCGATATAGCCATGGCCCCCAGTCCCCAGCAGGCCTTCAGTGGTCAGGGGGTGCTAAGAATCTCTGGGTTTTGTGTAATTGAGTTCTTTCTCAAATTTATGTTATTGGTATTTTTATGTAGAATTGTTGTTTTGTTGTCTGGTGATGTTGAGCTGAATCCTGGTCCTTGCCGTCCAAAATATTGTAATTTACTTTTTAGTAATATTCGTAGCCTTCATGGGAATTTGAATGAATTTGCAGTTATTTCGGCAAAATTTGACAATATTTGTTGTGCTGAAACTCTGGTTTCAGACATGAGGCACACGTCAGAGTTACTTTTACCCAATTTTAATAAACCCTTATTGTTATGTAGGAATTCCATGCCTCAAGCCCAAGGTTTGTGTTTATATTCTAGAGTTGGTTTTAATGCTAGTCGTTTTACAAAGTATGAATGTTGTTGTCACGAATACATGGTTGTGAGAGTGTGTAGTCGGTTTCATAATTTTTACATTTTTAGTCTTTATAGAAGTCCCAACTTTGATGACAGTATTTATGATTGTTTGTTGACTTCGTACATTTCTATTCAAGAAAATGATATTAAATCTTGTTTTATATTTATAGGTGATTTTAATGCTCACCACCGAGACTGGCTTAATTCTGTGTCCTCAACTGACCGACATGGTATTTCTGCATTAGATTTTGCAGATGTAGTTGGGTGTGAGCAGTTAGTCCGTGGTGCAACTCAAAGGAGGGGCAATCTTTTGGATCTTTTGCTAACTAATGTGAGAGGGGTAGTTGAAGTAGACTACATCGCACCAATAGGTTCTTCCGACCACTGTAGTCTAGCATGTAAGATCCAGCTGGATTTCCCTATGCCAGATTTTACGCTAACTAGACAAGTTTTCTTAAAATCTAGAACTAACTGGAATGGTGTCCACCATGCTTTTAATAGCATTGTTTGGCGAAATGTTTACAATGCTCCTTGTCCTGTTAAAGCTTTTAATTTGTTATTGTTGGACATCATAACGAAGTTTGTACCCAGCAAAACTCTGAAATCTCGTTCACATGATAAAGCATGGTTTAATGAACGGTGTCACCAGGCTTATAGAGACAAACATGCTGCCTACAATCTCTGGTCTGCTAACTGTACTCGTCTTTGTTGGGAGAATTATGTTGCCATGCAAAATATAGCAACTAATGTTTATAAGGAGGCTAAATCTGAATATAATGCTCACTTGAAAGAAGTTCTCTCACAAGCCTCACAGCCGAATAAATGGTGGTCAACACCAAAAACATCTCTGTTTGGTCTTGAGTCTTCCATTCCTCCTTTCATGAAACCTGATGGTTGTGTTACATATAGTCCGTTTGAGAAAGCTACCTTGTTAGCATATTGTTTTATTCCAAAACAAAGTTTAGAAGATATTGAACTTCCTCTTTCATGTCACCCATTACCATGCTTTAATTCATTTGCTTTCAGGTCCTCTGAAATCAAGTATCTGTTATCTCAACTAGATGAATATGGTGGAGTAGACCCTATGGCTTGTTTCCTTTGATTTTAAAAAGACTAAATGGCCAATTAGCTCCTAAATTAGCCGTAATCTTACGCCTTTTAGTTCGTAAAGGGTCATTCCCAGATTGCTGGCGCTTTGGTAATGTTACCCCTATTCCCAAGGGCCCACTACAGTCTTCACCTACTGAATATAGGCCCATTTCAATTACACCAATTTTATCCAAGGTTTTTGAATGTTTGCTGGTCAAACATCTTTCTGTACATTTGAGACCGTTTCTTCCAGAGACTCGGTTTGGTTTTAGAAAGGGACTGCTGCAATGATGCACTGCTTATGTTAGTGCATGAAATGCAGTCTGCTTTAAATATGGGTCATGAGTCAAGACGTCTCGCTGGATTTTAGTGCAGCTTTTGACATTGTTAATCACAAGGGTTTAATTTTTAAGTTACAGTCTTTTGGTGTAGGTGGTAAAGTTTTAAGTATTTTAACTGAATTTTTAACTGGTAAGCAGCAGCGTGTTCATGTTGATGGTAGTTTTAGCTCGTATTCTCATGTATCTTCTGGGGTTCCTCAGGGTAGTGTTCTTGGCCCTTTGCTCTTTATCTTGTATACAAGCGATATGTGGTCTGGCATTACTAATAAAATGTTGGCATATGCTGATGATACTTCTCTCTATGCTGATATTCCTTCTCCGGCAACTAGGCAAATAGTAGCTGACAGTCTCACTGTAGACCTGATGATGATTCAATCGTGGTGCTCTCGGTGGGGTATGAAATTAAATCCTACTGTCTAAAGAAATGATTGTGAGTCGGTCTCGGACGTAGTTGCCCCAGCATCCAAGTCTGCTGATTAATGGAGTCTTAATCACTTCTATGGATAACTTGAAGCTTTTAGGTGTAACCTTTGATTCAAAGCTTACATTTGAATTGCATATTAGGAATATGGCCCAGGCAATTTCATCAAAGTTAGACATCATTCGCAAGTGCAAGAAAATCTACGAAGATGACAACATTACACGCAGGTGCTTCTTTTCTTTTATTCTACCTCATTTTGAGTATTGTTCTTCTGTGTAGTTATCTGCTGCAGACATACACTGAAGACTGCTTGATCGTTCTTTTAATTCCATTAAAATTCTCCTGTCTGATTTAAATTTGGACATTGGACATCGTAGAGTTATTGGGGCTCTTTCAGTTTTATACAAGATTGTACCCAATAATTCATATCCCCTCTATAAATTTTTACCTGAATTTTATCAACCTGCAAGAATTACCAGAAGTTCTATGACCGTCAATTCAATGACATTTGATGAAAGTCGATCGTCTACAAGTCAGTTTTCTAGATGCTTTTTTACTGCTATTTGTAGACTTTGGAATAGATTGCCTTCAGAGACTGTAACTTCTTCGACTCTTGATAAATTTAAAACGTCAGCTAATAATGTGGCTCATTATATAGCTTAATATAATAATAATAATAATAATAATAATAATAATAATAGCTTGGTCCTTCTGCACAGATACCGGCATCTCAAAATACTCTTGTCGAGAGAGTCTGCTGACTTCCTGGTCTGACAGCCCAGAGTTATGAACTACACTACCAAGGCATGTAAAGCTCTCTGTGACTTCAATGTCCACGCCACAAGCACGTACTGACTGAACAGGTTCTCTTAGCAAGTCCCCAGTTTAGTTTGGGAGACCTCTAGACCCCAGGGCATCGCTTCATTACTAAATGCATCAAGAGCCACCACTAAGGATTCCAAAGACTCAGATAGAATAGCAACATCAACAAAGCCAAGGTCCATGCGTGCTGAAAAGTGTTGGTGCAAGGACACAGCCTTGCCTCACTCCTTAACTAACAGGAAAGAAGCTCGACAGGCCCCCACCACACTTTACTGCACTTTCAGTACCAGTATACAGACTTGCTATTAGTCCAATAATCCTTGTTTGAATTCCTCTCAGTCTCAAGATTTCCCAGTGATTCCTGATGCATATTGAATGCCTTCTTGAGGTTGCTGTAGGCTGCAAGCAGCCCACGCCTGAACTCACAATGCTTTACAATGACTGAAAGCGCAAGGATACGGTCTATTGTGGACAGCAGGAGTGAATCCGACCTCTGATGCCTCAATAGGTGGTCTCTGTTACGTCTCAGAAGGATGTGGGCAACAACCTTGCCTGGTATACTGAGCACTGTGATGCCTCGGGGGTTTCTGCAGTCCCATCGGCCCCTTCCCTTTCCAGAGGGGGGATGACCACACCCCTCAACAGGTCAGAGGAAACGGTACAGGACCTCCAGATGGCAGCCAAGACAGCATGCAACCCCCGTGCCCTGGGTCCATCACCAGCTTTTAATAGTTCAGCTGGTATGCCGCATATACCTGAGAGAGCAGCCACTTCCACTATCAGCCTCCCCAGTTCCCTCAACAGCAGAGACAATCGATCATCCTGACACAAAGAACGAATGTTCCAAGCTCCCACCCTGGCTTCCCGCCTGAGGTTTAGCCTCAGGAAATTACTCTTGGTGGACGTCACCTCTGCCACCCCCGCCGACGCTGCTTCATATAAAAGGGGCATCAGGCTGTGGGACCCATCATCCACCTATGGGGTTCCTTAAGGCTTTCCCGTCCATAAGCTTCACTCTGTGCTGGCTTCTGACGAGTAGTACTCATTCCATCCTACGTCCCAGCAGTCACCCTCCCAACGGGGCCCACAGCCCGCCTCTCTTGCTGGGTGGGAGGAGCATTTCCCCTCCTCCCAGTATTTCCAAATATATCAAACACTACCGATTGTTTTTTTTTTTTTTTTTTTTTTTTTTTTTCTCGGTGGAGGACTGGTTAGACCCACCTCCCTCAAGCCACCCATCAATC
>NW_020869449.1:330324-332824 GCF_003789085.1 Penaeus vannamei
GTCCTTCTCGATAAATAAACGGATAGATAAGTATTAGCGGGCCCCATGCTTCTTTGTACTTTGGTAAAATATACATAGTATTTTCGCGATGTTATATATTTCAGTTTCAGTTTTTTTCAGACCAACGAAGTCAATATTCGGGCAGTTCAAAAATAGATTCCAAAACAAGGAACTACTCTCTATACCTCTGTGTCTTGCAGATATGTGTTGTAATATATTATCAATGTGATGGCAAATTAGTACAATTATTTTTTAGCAACTTAACACTATGAATAATTTAATTTCATCTGTTTTCTTTTAGTCTACACTTACCTTTATTTCCGGGTTCAGCGAGTTAGTTAAAGTACTACCTAAAAAGCAGTCGAAAATGCCCCTCGGATCAAAGTGTAACCGACTTGATGATATAAATAGGGCCCTCAGTGACCTTAATTAATTCACACCAGAGATAATCATCGGGATCACTGGCGTTTCAAATGCATTTCAAAACCGAAGGTCTCTAAACACCATACGTTTAGGCCTAAGCGATGTTTACATATATTCATATACTTGATGCTCATAAATTTTACCAGGGAAGTGTCTGGCAAAGGAAGGTCGTGACGTCAATGGATGATACACATGAAACGAATGACTGGTTAGTGCCATGAAAAAAGTCAAATTATACCTTGTTGATCATATAGCCTACATATCATGTGGGCCTTAGATACTACACGAAGGCTTCATTGAACAAAATGTAAGATAGAGACATGATTTCTACGGCTGAGTTACTACGTAAATATGCTAAATAACAAATAATTCTACCGGGCATAAAGTAAAGGTTTTTGGTTGAACACTTAAGGATTGAAACGAGGAGAGTGTTAAGCTCCTTTGCTCCCATGTGGGTAGAGATCATGGAGAGAGTATTAAATATGCGAGAATGTTTTACGTAATCTTCATCTGTGCTCTTGTTGGATTATCGTGTGTTGCATCTAATTAACGTCTTCACTCAGATTATCAATTATCTAGAAGTAGTACAACATGGAGCAATTGTTGTGAGAGGGAAATGATATTTTTCAGTTAAGCATGGAAAATGAATATGGCATATAGAGTTACATTTCTTTAAAAGGTCCAAAGTATTGCTCATCTCAACAACTGCAATACCACAAGAATGCTAATTACAAACTTTGTGCATTTGGTCTATAAGGTAACACTCTTCACTTCGTCTGAACCTCTCTACCTGTTATTTTGAAATGAAACATTTATTTCCTCAAGACCTTTTTTTTTTTTTTTTTTTTACAAAATTACAATGGTGCATATTCTTGTTTTCCTTAAAGCGTTAATGATAGATCGATTGTTCATTACCTTTTATGATTTCTTACATCATTTACAAACCCTGGGATTCGTATATCATAGACGATAATATACCACTAAGGATGTTCAATTATAATCTACTGGATGCAAACAGAGCAAGATTCAATATGATGTGAATTAATTCCTTCTCGGAATATTTCTGTATGAACAGATGTTCATTAACTGTAGTTATCTGATTAGATAACTACAATTAATGAACATCTGTTGAATATATGTTCAATCCCAATGATACATCATATAGAATTCGTTTCATGTGCCCTACAGACCTGAAAACACAAATAAATGTTCTCTAAACCTTGGCGCAAACATGTTTTCAGAGCAGATCTCGTTTTCTATGAGGTGAAAGTAAAAGATAAACCAGTAACATTTATGTATTACAGTCACGTAGGTAAATCTAATAAAATAAGTGGCTCTAGCCTTCTTGGTGTAATTTGATTTGAAATATTTCAGAGATCAGTTAACATGCCTCGCAGAAGGCCATCTTGGTAACTTATTCAGCTGTTAATAGAATAAAAATTAAATATATATTAGTAATCATAGGAAAACGTGACCAATGTTTCTTAATACTGTTATTGTTACAGGTAATACCGATACAGTGTGTCATTTCGAACCATCAGTTGTCGGTTTATGATTGTCAGGTTTTTATAAAGGTTGTGGCTGATGAGTAATATTTTGCTGTATCTTATGCATCAACTGATCAGTGTTCTGTAGCAATATTGTAGAAGATTATTCTCATGTGGAGAGCAACCGGCACTGGCTGTAGAGCTGGCATTAAACCAGGTGTTGATATTGATACTAAAGCAGGTCCTGAGGCTTCAGCAGATGCTGAAGTTGGCCCTGAAGCTGCTGCTGAAACAGGCGGTGAAACCCATGCAGTAATGAAGCTATTCAGTGTTTTGTCTGAAAAGTCAGTACCCTTGGATGCATAAAAATTGGGGGGTAGGGAAACTAGAATAGCAATAACTTTTGAACTAAACAACATATAGTCATGTATGACCACATTTTGTAGCTTAGGAAGTAAGCTACTAGATGAATGTACGCATGACTACTCAGACCAATGGTCAAGGTCACCAGAGGTCAAACAATGGTGAAATTTAACACCAGTCTCAAATATAGGGCCTTTTGACTTGGACATCATACCAGAAATGGAAAA
>NW_020869449.1:340324-345324 GCF_003789085.1 Penaeus vannamei
TTGTGACACAGGCGGTTATGAACAGAGTAAGTAAAACATATTTTTCCTTAGTTTAACAAAGAGACGAAAGAAAAAAGTAGATGTATCTTGGGTACTTCTGAAATGTATTCTGTTCAGTGAAGCAAATTAACATTATATATCTCTGGTGCTGCATCTTTACATTTATACCATCACTCAGACTTCCTCTTGAAGTTTTGATAGACCTGTAATGTGTGATAGAGAACTTGCGTACCAATTTCAGAATGTGTTTTTTTCCTGTTGTGTTGGAAGAAAGTGGTGCAATAGTGTTTTGACTTGGTTGAAGACACTAATACTTTATCATGGAGAAAATTGGTAGTTTATGTGAATATTGTTTACATGATTTGTATTTTAGAGCAATGTTTTTCCTTGCCCAAAAGGAAATAGCTTGGAGATTTTCTCGGTCATTATGAGTTGTAATAGAATTTTGTGTAGGGTTTGTGTAGTGGTCTGTGTGTTTACTTTATATGGCCTTTTTGTATTATGTTACTGTTACCAATAGTTACACACAGAGATAGAGGGAAGTGGACACCACCATCTTAAGTATAAGAAACGTAGTCATAAACAAAAGTACAGCTGCAGCACCCTCATATTTACTGCTGAATGACGAAAATATCTGCTGCAAATCACCGTACAGAGTCAAAATCCACAAAGCCCTCACACACTAAGAGTTCTTAATATTCCGTATACTGTATGTTGACATGAAGAGCTATTAAAGGGGGATACAGGGGGGTATACCTCCTTGTCTAGCGAATAAATAGAAGGGAAGAAGTTACAGACACCGACGCGCGTAGATAGAGATAAATGGACACCGCCATCTTATAGAGTAGAAAAAATAGAGTGGGATAGAACATTAAACTGCAGCGGCCGTATTGTCACTGCTAAATGACAAACGTATAAAGTGTGCATGCCTTTCAGATTCTAAGTTGATCAGCTTGTTTAGCTTGCAAAGAAAAACACAACACTGAATGCATAACTCCTTGTTGCGATGCCCTAAGTAGTTCCAGTATTACTACACGCATGGCAAAACAATATTTTGTAACTTATCAGTGTATAATGTTACACATTCATGCTCTTAAAGTGTTTTAATAATGTCCCTATACTTCATTTATTGGTTTTAAGATTGATTTATAGCCTTATTTAAATTCGTGCGCATTCTGCATTTCACACTTCATTTCGCCTGCTGCCAGGTTGACACCTGGCCGGCCCGCTATTTCGAGATGGAACGTTTCCAGTGTTGTGTTCATTCTGGGTTATTCTTAAGACTATACAGTGACAAAGAAGATAAAATAGACTTCAGTAACAATCCCAGTTTAATATGTGGGCCCAAGAGCTCCAAATGTTGAAAAAAGTTATTAAAATCGAAGCAGTCCAGACGGTAGACGGAAGCGAATGAAAGTTTGACAGTTGCAGATATAAAGGTACTTCGTTTATTATTTTACTTTGTGAATGCAGCTCTATATTACCGTGCATACCGAGGTGGAGAGAATGTGTCCCGGGGGATAGTGGGGGGCTTGCCCCCCATGAACCCTACCCTCGGGCAGTGCCCGAAGGGCATGCCTAGTCACGGCAATTTATATTGGTATATTAGGTTGGTTTATTGGTCAGTACGTTTTTTGAGGGGGTTTGGAATATGTGAAAAGTGGGTTGGGTTCCCATAGCGTTTTTTGCTTCTGGCACGTCAGTCCATAGAATTTCAAAGATGGTGGTTACATCCGTAGAGTTTCTTTTGCCAATTTTAAGCATTTTTTGTGCTAGCTTTATGCATTTTTATTTTTGTTCTTTTTATATAATCCTGTTTTACCCCATAATTTCCCTGATATACTTTATCCCCTCCCCTGCTAACAGGACTATCAAATCAAGATCGTCGATAGAGAAACGGTACTCGATCTCATGAACGATTCATTCGCTGAAGAAACAACACGGAAAATTGAAGAAATCATTGGATTTCCTGCAGAAAAACATCAAACAATGCTGAAAAAAGCTTCCTAAATTTACTGTCAAATGACAGAGGGAAATGTTTAGAATACCCCCACTTTCAAACTATGACTATAATTCTTTGGAAACTTTCCATAGTCTGTAAAAGAAGATTTAGAAGATAAAGGCCAGAATGAACCTAATGCAGTATCAAGTGATTTCTGCAGCCTAGCAGAGGCCAGAAACATCCACTATGTATTTTCTGAAAAGATAGAGCTCATATCTTTCTGGTGTGAAATGTGTGTCTTTTAAATATTTGCTGAATTTTCAGTAATAGACGAACAAGCAGAATATTATTTGCCATTTTCTAATGCCCATATTTGATATTTGATAGTCCATAACTCAAAACAAGAATGATGATAATAAGTAAAAAAAAAAAATTCTTGTGTGTGTGTGTATGTGTGTGTATGTGCATGCATGTGTAGTTTATTTTTTATTTTTTTAAATAAGCTATTTTCTGTTATACAATTTACACTACCAGCCACAGGTAGTCATGACTCACTGGCAGTACATTCCTCACTTGTTTATTGATGAAAATAATACAAAAGCCTCTTCCTAAAAGCCAAATGAGTCTAATCACTGTTTAAGATGTTTGTACACTCATGATGAGTCTTTTCCATCAGCCTGCCCTTCAGCTTAAATGCTCATGACGTGATGATCACGTCATCCGGACAAAATTTACTATCTCGGATATGATTGCAGAAGGTTCTTTTTTATTTTTTATTATTTTTTTAATTTATTCATTTTTTTAATTATTATTATACAATTTTTGGTTAGTTTATAAAAAAAGAAAGTTACAATAAATATATCAATTTATCTTACTAGTATTGTTTTGCCACATTATTACCCATCATTTTATATAGAATGTTTGCATTATATGATAGATTATAAATTTTATTTTTTTCCAGTATGTGAATGTGGAGAAGACTAAACGTGATGTTTTGACAGCACTCCAACATTACCGTGGGCTAGGACCAAAGTTAGATAAATTTGGTAAGTAATTTGGTACTTTATGTTTTATATATAAATATGTACAGTTAAATATAGAAGTGTTTTCCATAATGCAAATTAAATATAATGTAAACAAGCACATTGTCCATTTTTGTTTTTTTTTTGTTTTTTTGCGTATGTATTTGAGTAAAGACAGTAAAGAAAAGATTTATTTTTGATTTTAGTATGAAAAGAATTTGGCACATATAGTATAAATGATATCAGTGGATATGAAAATAGGTAAGATTTTTTCCAGCTTTGTAGGACCGCAGATGAAATAAAGAGGTAATGTTATTCTTTCCCATGATTTCTTTACTAAAAAAAAAAAAAGAAAAAAAAAAAAGTTACTGTTGATAATTTTAAAAATATTTGGAATGACTTCTTATTTTGATGCCTCTGTATCTATGCTGCAATGCAGACTTATATTTTTAACTTAAGGTTTACTATGAAATACTGTAAAATGTGATTTATGTCATTTTGAAATCCCGTATTTGCTTATAGGATTAGATTTTCAGAAAAGACCCTAGCTGATGCATATTACAACTGTTTTACATTTCACTATTTGTTTAAAGTTTTTCCCCTGATTTGATGAAGTTTAAAAGTCTCGTCATTTTTATTTGATTTCTGTTAGAAATTACTGAAGTTACTGAAGAAAGTAAAAAATAATAAACATGATCTACTTATGAATTTATGATTTTGCATAAATTTGAATCTTCATTAGTTTTTGGTTGTTTGCTTGAATTATTCTTTTAAATGTTAACTAACTATCATTACCTTATATGGTTTTAGTACTCTTATTATGATTCCTTTTAGTGATTTAATTCATTAAGTTCATTCAGAGAATTGGTGGAAAATAGATGTTATCCATTTTTACCTCTATTTTTTAGTTTTTAATGATGGCAGCGACCAAGAGTTGTTGAACCTAGATGGGACGATTCCTGTCCGATACAAAGGTGAGACGGTGCATTAGCCATGGCATTCACTGTCCCATTGGCTTGAGGTTTGGCAGTGGACTACCTGTTGGATGCAAAAACAAATGTTGATTTACCTTGTTGTTGTTTTCCCGAACTTTTTGTCCCTGTTTTTGTTATTTGTATTTTTTTCCTTTTATTATTTTTTATACAAATATATATACACATTCTGATCACTAGGACATCTCCAAACCTCTCAAAGCCACATGATGGATGTCATTGTGTAAGTGGTTCTCTAAACATCATTTAAAGGAAGCACATGATTATTGCAGTCAAAGTTGTTAGTACTAGATGTTGCACCGTGTCTATGTGTGGTTCCTTCAAATGATGATTTTTTTTTTATAGTAAAAGTTCTGGATGTTTTGCTTAAAGATATTTTAATGAGTAGTATTTGATAAAAGATAAACCAAATACTAAAAGAATATCTCAAAAGCATCCAGCACTTTCTGTATTTGGCAGAGTTCTGTTTGGAGAAAGAATGCTAAAGTTCTTGTCATTTGCAGTTCCATGTGGTTCATAAACAGAATATGCCACTTGCAATGACAGGAGTGTTAGTATTCAATTCCCAATGAACAAAGCATTGTGTGTCCTGTCAATGCTGACTCAACCCTCACTGTATTTTTTCTTTTTCTTTGCAAGTATTCCGCAGTGGCACTTCACGCTACTTACTGTGTCTTGAAGGCACGATACCTGTTACATATAAAGGTATGGTGTGGGGTGTGGCTACTTACTTAACATGAGGCAAGCAATGTATACATTTCCAGTTTTGAACATACATGTTTTCGGAGAAGCAAAATAGGTTCTTGTGACTACCAGCTAGCTATACTTGAAACATCATTTTATGTGAGAGCTGAGAGCAGTCAAAATGCTGTTAGTGGTCTGTGCACCAGCTGTGGGTGTTTCAGTATCAATACGATGGATAAAAAGATACCAAGAATTGCATGGTTCCCTCCCTCACCACTCCACATGTTGCCACTGCACTCCTGTATATCACTAACTCCTCTTCTGTAGGCTATATATATATGCTTTTCAGTCATAGTGCAC
>NW_020869449.1:355324-372824 GCF_003789085.1 Penaeus vannamei
AACACCTATGAGCGGTGAGAAGACTCTGTGCCTCCCCTTTGAAAAGTTATTTTGTGCAAACTTTTTTAGCTTTATCGTCATTTTCCAATGTCCATATTTGTCTTTTGATTTGCATTATCCAGATGGTAATTACCTATTTTTCTGGCACAGACTCCATATCTCTATGTAGTAAATAGCTCAGTGCAAGAAAAAAAAAAAACATGGAACATTTGTTATTTGTGTCATATATCTCATTTTTCTGTAATTTTCAATTTTATGTAATACAACATGCGCTGCCAGTGACAGCAGCCAGGAATACAGTGCCCAGCCTGGAAATGGTGTCCTCCCTGGAGACGCCACTCCTCCAGTCACTGCTTACACACGTTACATATTTTCCATAACTCGCTGAAACTTTTGTGTATGAAAACTATGTATGTAATATATACTGGCAGTTCACTATAAAGTTCAATTCAAACGGATTCTACTGTATTAGTGCAACCTTATAACTGGTGACCCCTAGACCCAACCATGCTGCTCAAGAGGACGTCTGGTGAGATGAAGGACCATGTCAACCTTCTCTCTATCCATGTTATAGCATTGAAGCTGTCCCCCTTTTGCCCACAAGTAGCTGCATCTTGGTTCCAGCATGCAGAGATCCACTTTCGGCTGAGAAAAGTCACAGACCCCCGCACCAAGGCAGATTACATGCTAGAGATGATCCCCGAGCAAATGTTTCCCCTAATTTGCTGAATGGCTGGACAACCAGGACCAGAACAAGGATGTCGAGTATGAAAACCTGAAGAGTTATCTCCTGCAAAAGTTCACTCTCTCGGTCAGTGCCTGTGCTCAGTGTCTCCTGAGTCTTCCCCAACTACCTCTGGGAGACACAACCGCACAAGCTGTATGGAATGAAATGCAAGCCCTCGCTACACTGCCTGACCTCGACCCTACCACCAAGAAACCACGGTGTGTGAACTTAATGTGAGAGCTTTGGCTGCAGCGCCTCCCCCCTCTGAGATCTACCCTGCATGGAGATGATGATGTTCCCATGAACGACCTCATAAAGAAGGCAGACAATCTTATCAATGCTGCCAGAGCTTCCCAAAAACCTGACACAACCTACTCTGCCTCTGCCAAGGACCTCCCTGACATCAACACTGCTAACAAGCAATGGCCCAACAGCCAGGTGCGACACTACAAACCAGGAAATTCCATTCCCCAGCCATCACAAGGATTTTGTTATTACCACTCTAAGTTTGGAGCAAGGGCCCGCAAATGCCTCCCTGGATGCCAATGGCGAAAAAATATGTAATGGGGCCACCACTACCTGCTATGGTGGCCTCCCAGAACCCTAATCTCAGGAATGTCAACGCACATGACCACTCAGCTTTGGATTTCTTTATTACACACTTCTTATCCGGTGGCAAATTTCTCTTGGATGCAAGCACCTTTTGTTCTCTATTCCCAGCCAAGACAGAAGACAAACCTTGCTCCTTGACACAACCATCAAATATCAAACCCATTGCAGCCAAGGGAAGCACCATTCCAATGTATGGTACCCGAACTGTCCTCATCCAAGCAGCTGGATGCAGCTTCATTTGGGACTTTATCCTTGCTGATGTTAAAACACCACTCCTGGGAGCAGACTTCCTAGGTCACCACGGACTACTCATTGATATCACCAACTATAGACTGTTGAATATGACTACCTTCCGCTCCACACCCCTTGCATCACACCACTGGTACACTGAAATCTGCACTGTGGTATCAGACACCCCTTATGACATCCACTGCAAAGATCTCCCAGACGTTTTCCATTGTAAGTTCCTCCTTAGGAAACCCAGTGTTCTGTTGGCTTTCTGTTTGAAAGCTGTGATTCATTGAAAAATTGGTCGAGTGATTTCGTATTACTGTAGTTTTTGATTGTCTTTTGTGGGGGACTTTGTCCAAGGCTTTGGTGAAGTCGAATATTATGGCGTTTACCTGATTCATGTCTTAGAGTCTAGAAATGTCATGATAAGTGACAATAAGTTGTGATTCGCGTTATCGTTTGGGTCGGAATCAGTGTTGTGTGTCGATTAATATCTTTGTGTCAAGATGATTGGTTAAGTGTTTGTGTATGATGTGTTCGAAGATTTTGGAGACAATGGAGGTAAGAGAGATGAGGCAATATTTGGATGGGTCAGGCTGGTCACTTACTTTGAAATTTGAGGGGATGTCTGCACAGAGCCAGTCGGATGGGAGAGAAGAAGATCTTGGGGATTGCGTGAAAATGATTTGGAGGATGGGGGCACAGGTTTTAAGGAAGAAGGGAGGGATATTGTCAGGACCAGTTGATTTGTTGGTGTCTGGTGATTCAAGAAGATTCTGGATTCCGTCTGTCCTTATGTCAAGACTTGTTCATGTTTAGTGTAATAGTTTTCTTGTGTGAAGAAGGAGTGGAACACTGTGTTGAGTAGGTGTGCTTTGAGTTCTGGTCTGTTGACAAGAGTATCATTGTTGTCTTTAAGTGCAGTCTTGAAAGACTTGAAGAACATTGTCTGTGAATTTTTTATTGATATGTTTGCATTCAGCCTTTTTTATGTTTTTGCAGAAGTTTTTTGGTGGAGTTTTACTCTCTCGCAACGATCCTTTCTAGAGTGCAATAAGTCTTATTTCCTCCCGGTATCAATAGTGGCGCGCAGGCCAGTCCTGGGACACACCTGTGTGCCGCCCTCATAGGGCAAGAATATGAGAGTGCAAGCTCCAATATCATACCCCTTTTATAGCCATGGTAGTTTAGAGAAGTTTACCCTTCTAAGAAATGAACACGATGTTTTGGTGTGGTTATAAAGCTAAAATGCAGTCTCAACACTTGTTGCAATGGTATTTTCTTTTAGTTTAGAGTCCAGACTCGCTAATAATGCCAAGTATGTTTCTTTCAGTAACATATTTGCTAAGATATGGTAAGGGAAAATCAGAGATTAAAAAAAAAAAAAAAAAAAAAAAAAAAAAAAATATAATATATATATATATATATATATATATATATATATATATATATATATATATATATATATATATATATATATATATATATATATATTATATATATATTATATATATATATATATTTATATAAAATGCTCTAATGCATTACTGCACATGCCATGCTTTGAAGCAGCCATACATGCAGTGGGCCACTTCACACTCCCTGCAGTAGCTCCTCCTGTCTTGACTCAAACACCAACGACACCTCCTTTGCCTGCTGTGGGGGTTCTTGGACACCAAGTGTTGTCACTGCTCCAGAGCCCGCCTGGCTGCAACGAGTGGATGCGTTGCGGTGTGGGCTCTGCTGGAGTCGGCCCCTTCCCTAAACTGCCCTTAGGGTCCAGAGATGAGGCCAGATCTGAAGGTCTTTTGAAAATCCCTTCTGCCAAGGGCACAATGGCTATCCCAGGCATTGACGATGGCCATGTCATATAGAAAAAAGAAAACCTTCCTGTACCATACCTTGGACCGGCGAGGTGTTAGGTAGTAGTTCGCCATCTGATCACCAACGTCGACACCCTTCATGCCGACATTGCAATCCTTTACTACCAACGACTTATCACCTTCCATTGCAGCGGTATGGACTGTAGACAGCTTGGTGTCTGTGCTTTTGTCCTACCACATCAAGGCCAACAACCCCTGTCTTGCTGATGCGCTAATCGACATCACCCTTCTTCATCACCCCTCACCTCCCCGTACCGTGGACCGTATGCTGTCCTGGTACTGTCTCAGCATTGCCAGGAGGAGCAACTGGGTGTCCATTGACTGCTTGAAGTCAGCATAACTCTGGCCAATGAGACAGTTCACACTGTACCTTGCTCAGATGCACCTGCCCATGTTTTGTCTCCTGAGGGTCCAATTTCATCGCACTCTGATTGGCTCATTTGCCAACCCAACCAACTCAACCTCTGACCAGCCATGGATTCTCTTCTGGGGAAGTAACATGTGACATGCCGATGCGGAGCTTCTGGAGAGAACATGGCGAATCAAGGGATGAATTTTATAATCTTACAAGGCCACTCACTGAATATTGTAACAAAATTTCTCCTTTAATCATTAGTTGTATTTATTGATACACTTAATATGGACTTTATGTGTAGAGTTAATATAACTTTGTAGTATTTGAATAATATACAAGTGAGGCTACTGGCAAAGAAAATCATCCCAAAAAAGAATAGTGTTGTATATTTTTCATAACTCGCTCAAATTTTTGTATATGAAAACTATGTATGTAATATATAACAGCAGGTCACAAAAAGTTCAGTTCTACTCGGGTTCCACTATTCTATTTTATACAGTTTTTTTTTTTTTCCATTAAATTTTGTTGATTATTTTCCTTTTTGTGTGTGTATTCTGTGATTTTGTTGAGTATTTGGGTAAGAATATTAATGGCAGTACTCATTGCTTGAATAGAATAAAGAGTAAAGGTGGGTGACCATTGCACATACACACCAAGAAATAAAAACTATGTGAAAATGAGGTAAACGACATGAAACTAAAAAAAAAACAAGAAAGCAGCAATTAAGTTGTGGTGATCATTGTTGTTTTGTCTTGTCTTTCCCATGAAATAACCCCATAGCAAAACTCAAACTTAGAAACAAAATAAGAATAGAGAAGTAAACAATATAAGAAAATTAAAATTTAGTATAATAGTAATTGTAGACCCATGTTTCTTGTCCTTTCTACCATGATATCCAGCAGTTGGTCCTTGCTTCACACAACATGCCCTCTTATGTTCAACCAAAAGATTAAGAGACCTTCAGGAACATACTGAAATAAATTGTTTTTAGTCCTTTTGTTGCCCAGAGATTTCAATATAAGCAATATAAGAGGATTCTAGGTGCAGTTAATGAAATTCACACAGTTTTTCTTATCATTCCCCTTTTTTGAAATTATTCCTCCTCACTCCTTTCAGTACTCCTTAGTGTATTAATCTCAACTTGATAGGAGATGGATGAAAATGTTGTGGGAGGGTAGTGGTATGAGAAAATCTTAAAAGACAGTTCTTTTTGTTTTGTGTAGTGATTTTCTATCCCTATCTATCGTCAAAAATATTTGATGTAATGCAGATTGATAGGTAAAGTCATAACACAAAAACAGTTCAGGATTTATTCCTGCCTTTTGCAACATGACTTGAAGTAAACATTGTGTCAGTTAACCTCCAGAAGTACCACTATAACTCTTATATTGAGAGATCAGCAGAATACCTTTCAGATATCAAGTGATGAAGATATTTACAATCATTGCATAAGTAAATGCCTTTTTTGGATTTGATCCAATTAGATTGTTGGGTGTAATGAAAAATAAACTGTCTTTCAGGTTACATGCCTATGCCAGGAGGAGGACCAAATATGCCATACAGCCCGGCTCAAACTGGTGCCAATACTGTGTACCCACCCTACCCCACACAACCTGGAGGCTATCCTCCATCAACCACACCATACCCCGTCTATCCTCCGGCAAGCACAGCGGGCTATCCTCCCTCTCAGCCCCCCACTTCATATCCGCCACCTTATTCTGCTGGGGGCATAACATATCCTCCTTACCCGTCCACTACATCCAGCGTCCCTACAGGGGTGAGTTGTCCCAGATGCAGATGTCTGTATATTACAGAAATTATGTTTATAGTAGTTTCATATTGATTAGAATAGTTCAGCAAATCCTCAATAATTCACTTCTTCAGCAGGCTACAGAGACTAGTGGGGTGACTGGAACAAGCACAACAACTAGCACCGGCACAATCACAGAAGAACACATACGCGCATCCCTTATCTCGGCTGTAAGTGACCGTGTTCGAGCCAAACTTAGAGACAGCTATGGGGGCTCTCAGGCTGAGGTATCAGTGTTGCGGCAACAACAAGCAGACCTCAACCAAGGGAAAATCAAGCTTGAGGGCCTTATCAGCAAATTGGAGCAAGAGCAAGTAAGTAATTCTATTTTGTCTTTTTGAGACACATTTGTAAATTGAGATGACAGCTTTAAAACCAAATTAGAGTTCATTTTCAGGTCTATCAGGGATAGCCTGCTCTCTCGTACCTGATAGTCTCCTTGTCTTCTATATATGCTACCCAATGCCTTCTATATGCCCTGAACTTGGCTTTTCTTACGCAAAGCCAGACAGGAAGCACATTAGTGAGACTTTACTGTCTTCTCCAGTGTTGCCCTTCACTCTTTCCCTCCCCATTCCTCACAAAATGTCTCTACATCCCCCCTCTCCCCTGTATCTATTACTCCTACATCTTACTTTTCACATCTATCTCCTTCCTCTCCCAATCAAATTCTTTTGCATTTCTAAATACAGACACCCTAATCCTTATCACTGCCCTGACACCCTCTCCCTCCTTGCTCTACCTGTAGTAGGCAATCCAAACATTCCACCCTATCTTTTCCTACCACACCCTCTCCTCCACCTACCTCATATTCTACCCCTCAGATGCCTATCTCCTCTTCTCCCCCTCTAAGGAAAACCTTTGTTTATCAGACCTCTCTAACCAAATCTTAGGGCTATATAATCATTACACAAGATAACATTTCCACGTATTATCTGTCTTCCAGTCTCTCTGCTCACATTCTCTCTACACTCAAAGTAACTGCCAGCATCCTTCCTCCTCCTATTAACCCTTTGTCTGCGGGTGGCATCTCCTGTGAATGCCTTGGCGGAGCTGGGCCTAATCTGCAGGTGCCAACCCTGCAGATGCCATGGTGGTTTGGGCTCAGTTCGTGGGTGGAATCATTTACACGGGAATGAATTGAGAATACACTTTGAAAACTGACGAATCTGGGAGACATGGCATACGTACTACATTGTAATTTTTCGAAAAACCTTTTTGCTATCTCTCTCTCTCTCTCTCTCTCTCTCTCTCTCTCTCTCTCTCTCTCTCTCTCTCTCTCTCTCTCTCTCTCTCTCTCTCTCTCTCTCTCTCTTCTCTTCTCTCTCTCTCTCTCTTCTCTCTCTTTCTCTCTCTTTCTCTCTCTCTTTCTCTCTCTCTTTCTCTCTCTCTTTCTCTCTTTCTCTCTCTTCTCTCTTTCTTCTTTCTCTCTTCTCTCTCTCTCTCTCTCTCTCTCTCTCTCTCCTCTCTCTCTCTCTCTCTCTCTCTCTCTCTCTCTCTCTCTCTCTCTCTCTCTCTCTCTCTCTCTCTCTGTGTGTGTGTGTGTGTGTGTGTGTGTGTGTGTGTGTGCGTGTGTGTGTTTGTTTTTCTATGTGCATACAAACTTAGCTTCAGGGTATTTGATCGATGTGGGCATAGATTTTTTCCCTTTTCAAACAGTGCTATGGGTTTATGAATGTTTTGAAATCTATCACACAGAGGTACTTCATAGTGCAAATAAACATTATATTATGAACTTGTGTTTATGTTACATGTTGATTTCTTCATGTATGTGGTATTCACGACATAAGAAATTATGTATTTCACTCGCAAAGTTCATTTGAAGAAATTAAGAAAATGAAGGATTCCTGATTTTTAATTATTCTACTCTTGATCAAAAACACTCTGTTATAAGCTAATATGGAGTATTCAGTATTATTACAATTGGCTATTATTCTGGCAAAGTCAAGAAGTTGGCAACAATGAGCGTTTGAAAACTTAGAAACACTTAAATTATAAAAATTGATGTCAAAGCAATCATGCTCATCAAATTTCGGAGAGCAGCTGGGAAGTGAATTGCTGAGGTGAGCACAACGTGAGAAAAACCCTGGAGCACATGCCCGGCCTATACAGATAATCCCTGTTTGGCAACCCAAGTGGACGCTGAAAAAGCCCACGCACATTGAGTTAATTTTCCCAGTACACCCCTTCCTCCCACTTCCTTCCAACACATTCTGTTCCCCCCTGCTTCATCTGCACCATCCCCCCTTCCTTCCCCATTATCCTTTCTGCTGATATGCATGTGACTCCATGTCATATGGAGTCACATGTGTATCCCCCCTTCCCTAGATTCTCTCCCTCCTGACATTTCTGCTCAAACTGTGATATAATCACCCGTCGCACTTGAGAACAAAGTTCGTCAGTTATGATTGGATATTCGTGATTTTTTGATATGTTATACATAAGCATAAAGTGATAAACACCACCAAGTTTCGTATCATTTGGCTAATAAATAATAAAGTTATTAACGAAAAACTAGTTTTTGAACAATCACAGCCTCTTAAAAATGGCATTTATCTATTGTTGAAAAAATTACCACCTATAGTCTATAGCAATACTTAGAATTTGCAAAGACCGGAGTTTGAAATTTCACTTTAGATTAGTGGGAATTTATTTTTTTCTAAATGCCCAGTCTTATGAACATCACGATATGAAATAGACTACTATTACCTAAAATGAAAATTTTCTCTAAGAAAACCATCACAAATATATTCAGCTTTTAAACGATCCAAACCCCATTAGAATCACCCAAGTATTTATGGATGAATTTTTAAAATGCTGATAAATTTTGTTTGTGTAGTTTTGAGATAATGGGCTCCGAAATTTTGGATTTCCCTCAATTTTTTATTTTTTATTTATTTATTTATTTATTGTTTTTTTTTTTTTTTTTTATTATTATTATTTTTTTAGAATTCTAATCTCTGTGGCAATCTTGCTGCATTCTATTACATTCACATGGTATTCTGAAGTGTAGCTGGTACATTGTCCCCTCCTTTTGCAAAGTACTAATGGTAATAACTGCACATAATTGTGGAATTACCGCCTGTCAACACAGGTTTTCCAGTACCTAATCTGGCCACGTGAGATATTTAAATGTATAAAAAGCTATTGCAGCTGTGATTAAGAAGTATTTCTGATCATATTACGATTATTAAATAATAGAATAACATCCATAGTTAGTATTGTCCCCTTACTTTGTTATATGGGCCTACTCTGCGATATGGTGTTTTGGAGGTAAGAGTTTTGTCTCCCAGAGCCCCAGGCTTGGCAATCAGCTGATGGGTAAACAGAGTTGCCAGCTAGCTACCAGAGAATTCCAAAATAAACCGAAAAAAAATACGAAAAAAAAAATTGTTGAGTAAATTTTCACGGACATAGCAATGTATACATCGGAGTGGGGGTGGGGGGGCGGGTTGTCAGAGATTTAGTCATAACTCCTTTAATTTTACATATTTAGCAAAAATATAATGTCACAAAATTGCCAAAGCCCACTAGATTACAGGAGATTTTTTTTTTTTTTTTTTTTTTTTTTTTTTTTCCAAAGTATTTTTGAAAATTTTCATTACGATGGCCCCCTTAAACTTCCTTTATTCCTTTTGCTAATCCCTACCTTACCCTACAGACTTCATTGCAGAATCACATAAATTTGATCTAATCACCCTTGTTATCTCTACCTTAGCCCAATTACTCATCCTGTCTACCCTTAGTCCTCTTTGTCCCTTTCAGTGCCATACTATTCCAAACTACTATATGACTTTTGACATGTAGCGCATTTATTCATCAGATAACCCCTCTCATTGATATCCCTTTCTGTTGTGTTGTATGACCTTCAAGGTCTAGCACATTTATTTTGCACTGTAACCATTAACCATTGCCAAAGAGGACAATTGGGAATGGTGAATACAATCAGATGCAAAATATATGAACTGAAATATGCTTTAATAGTATACCAAGACACTAGACCCCTCAGATGCATATTATAGCAGTCTTAAATTTTTTGTTTGTACACATTTTAAAAAGGCTGTCAAAATTCAAATGACTACATTTCATGTTGGTTGTGTACTAAACATATTTCTCTATGACAACAGACTGAATTAGATAAGAACATCAGGGTTTTACGTGAGAAAGAGGGAGAAATCAAGAATGTGCTGTCACGCTTGTCATCTGCTACGGAGCCACTGAATGTAGATGAAGCAGTCACTACCACTGCACCGCTTTATAAACAGTAAGTGTATAAAGAGTTTGCAAAATACTGATGATTGGTTTTGATGAAAGTGGAATCAAGATTGGTAATTATCTAAAATGCATTGTTTTCTACATTTTTTTATGTTGTGTATTTCTTGTTTCACAAGTGAATTTTTTCATATTTTATCAGATGCCTTTTTTTCCTTGTCACTTTATTTTTGATAAATATAGATTCTAGATTTATATGCAACTCAGTATATATACAGTATATTTTACAGATGTTATTTTACCAACTGGAAAAGAAACAAATAAAAGAGAGAGAGTGAGTGGGTGAGTGAGTGAGAGAGTATTTAGGTAAAATGAAGGTGAGTATGTTAATGAGAAAGTGTCAAAAGGATGATTATATATGTATAAATATATATATGCCTATGGTAATGGGGCCTGATCAATTTATTACGTAATATGCAACAGTCTAGACTTTGTGGCAAGGCCTAAGCAGTGTACAGCTGGCCCACCTGCTGCGAGTCATGATGCATTTATATATCATAGGCCATTACGTTGGATGGCTTTAGCCATTACCTCCACAAAGGTAATATATGTATATCTCCCCCTCCTCCCCCCACTCTAACATACAATCAGAGTAATAAGAGCATTCTCCATACTAATATATTCTTGTGTCCACTTAGGTTGTTGAATGCTTATGCTGAAGACCAGGCCACTCAGGATGCCATTTATTACCTTGGAGAAGCTTTGCGGCGAGATGTGATTGACCTTGATTGCTTTTTGAAGCACGTCCGTTCTCTCTCACGGAAGCAGTACCAGCTGCGTGCAACAATGATCAAGTGTCGAGCCAAGGGGAACATGGCTGGCTGAGGCGTTGAATATGCAAGGATGGCTGGATTTATGTGGTGTATGTTATTAAGCTTGATTTATGAGTACTAGCATCAACATAGGCATGCTAAATGTGAATCACTATTAGCGTACTGGATAAGAGTTGATAGGGTAAAATTCATACTTTTGAATACGTGATCAGTGTTAAAGTTATCTTGTGAAATCAGAATGGGTTGTAAAATGTATCATTCTCAACAGTGCAATCAGTTTTAAAGGGCATTGCTGAATGAAATGTTCCATGTTTACTTATTTTTTCTTGTATATACATTATAAGTGAATTCTAAGATTTGTGATCATCCAATGACAGAAGTGGCTCATTGATTCCTTTCTTCTGTAAAAAAAAGTGTTAGAAAAATAGGATGATGAAATAAATGAATGAATGAATAAACAAGTAAATGAAGATATGATTGCTTCTGAGTAAGTCAAACTGAAAATATAGCTAATTTTCTGTGCAAATAGATACAAATATATTGGAAATTACTTATATCCATGAAATAATAAGCAATGTAAAAATTTGTCAGTTTTATTTGTTACAATTTGCCTGTATAATTATTTAAGGTTCTTGATTAATAAATTTTGGTACAGAAAAAAATTATATATATAACAGGGGAGAGTTATACACTGTGAGAGACACAAAGTTGGGAGGGTTTCAGCATGTCACTATTTAGTTTGTTTGCATTTGATTTTCCTTATATTATGTAGTTCTGTAATCGTAGGGAAAGCAATAGTGATAGATACATTTTCAGATTTTTCCTCATTTATAAACATACAGTATATGCACTGCTATGCTAAATGAATTTTTTGCTTACATTTATCTTCCACCACAATTTTCTTATTGGAAAAACAAAGAAAGAAAAACTATAACAGTAAAAAAAATAAACAGAACATTAAGCAAATACATGCTTGTATGAGTGTTGTCAAGAATTTGTTTTGATGTAAGGGAGTAAAAGGGGGGAAAAATAAATCAAGGGAAGAACGACAAGGACAAGTTAAGAGAGGAATTAGTGACAGAATGAATAGGGGAAAGTGAATTTTGCAGTATATTCAAAGGTGAAATTCTGTTTAGACTAGGAAGTGCATTCATGAGTATATGAAGCAGATGATAGGTAAGGGAGTGTATACATTATCTTACATGCATGTTCCATCTTTCTGTTGTCATTATTTTAATGGGTTTTCCATCTCTTATTCCTTTCAAACTCCCTTATCCTGCAAAGCTTTACCCAAAGTTTGTCTTATTTTTTCACAGAAAAAGCTCAAGTTGAACTATACTTTTTGAAATGTAACATAGCATTTTGGAAAGCAACCATGCTTTGATCCTATTAGTTTATAACTTTTTTCTGTCTAGAAAAAATAATGCTCATATATATATGTAAATATATCATACCTCTTAAGAAAAAAGACAGAAAACTTGATCATACTTATGGAAGTAGGCCTATAAGATTTTATTTGAGAAACTTTAAATTTTTCAGGATTCCATCCTAGCAATAGAATATAGACAGATAGGTCTCTTTTTTTTCTCAGTGTATGTTCTTAAAAGAACAAGTTAGCACTGTAGCTATTTTATAATGCTATAAAAATTATCATCATTTATAGGTCATTATCAATTTCAGTGCTCATCAGTGGTGAGGGAACAGTAAGGTTAAAGAAATATAGAAGTGCTATAAGACCTCTTTGGTTCATAGACAGATTAGGATATGTAAACCGTCATAAACTTTATTGATTTCATTAAAAGAATTTGTAGCCTGCAAGGACAGCATAACAGAATGCAAGCAAAGACACATCTTCAATAGAGCAAGGCAAAGTTAACCAATTATTTTTGCATTTAAATTTTAGGGAACTGTGAAATGTTTTCTGATGACACCATTAGAGCACTTGGAATTAAGTTTTAGTGATCCATTTGGATATAGAAATATATATATATTGTCTATACATGATTTTCAAAATGCTACAGAGTAAGTGTAGTATTTTGTTAGTGATGTAACAGTTCACAGGATGTTACTGTTTCAGAAACTTGTTATATCAGATATAACTTATATTTGATGGAACAGTTTCACATTATACCTGTATATGGTTTAACTTGAGTTTAATCAAAACTTTTCATGTTAAACTTGTAAACCCTCTATCATTGGTGGTATAGTTGAACTTGTTTTAATGGAACACTACTGTTATTCCTAGAGAAACATCTATCATATGTAATATAAGTAATGCTTGATTTTCAGTTTTATTATCCTTTGTAAAAAGTGTGCGTGAAAAATGGTACACTCATTGTATTTAAAGGACTTTTATATAAAAAAGGAAAATAATAAGTAAGGACAATGACCAGTTGAATTACCATGCCTCAGTATTCAGTCTAAATACAAATTGACTAGCTCATACATATTGGACGTGATCATTCTACCTGGATGCTGGCAAATTAAGATGCAATTGAAGTTAGTTTGAAATAAGTGCAAATGTGATTGACCCTTTGTAACTTCAAGTTTAATCAGAAGTTTGTCATTTGAGATTGCACTACACACTTTTTCATTTTTAATTAGGGATCATAATTTTCATGAGCAGGATGAGGGGGATAAATCTCTGGTGTATGCTTTTAACACTACATTAATGACGATCCATGTAATAAAAAATATATATATTTATTGACGAAATCAAGACAATGTGTGGCAAATGAGATTTTTTGTTTTCAATAAAGACACTATTTTCATGATGAAAGGCCAATGGACAAAAAGAACCTTCAGAAACTGTCAATTTAGGATGTCCTATAATGAGTGCTTGCTAGAATTTTTCAGCAACAATTCATTTTTTAGAGCCAATAAGTCCTTTTGCTTTGTACACTGGAGGGGAGGAGTGTTGGGAAAAGGAAAATGATGAAACACATGCATGACACCTAGTATATTTCAGTGAGTGCCGGCAAACTAAGATTTATATCTGGATATATTTTCCTTTAGGCCACACCAATTTTATTTGATGCTTCTCTGATTCGCAGCTTCCAATTTGTTTGCAGTTTGGAAAAAAAATAAGAAGGCCGGACCAAAAAACACTACAGGTTTTGCTTTCGGAAACCTGTACATATTGCCACTATCAGAGGCAGATGCTGCCAGAAACCATGCTAGAGGACAACCAATCAGGATGCATTTTATCTTTCAAACCAATGTGTTGCCTTTGGCTTTGTTGTGAACTGGTGTGTGCCACTATAACCTCTAGAACTAAACTGAATTTATAGTTTTAGTTTAGTTTAGTTTAGAGTAATTTATAAAGCATGTAGACAGTAGAGCAGACTGATGTTTTGTTTGTAAACCTGAGAATTTGCATGCCAAAGACGACAAAATGCCAGTGGAAAGGGACCCGACAAGGCAAACTTGTTGTTCGGGTTTTGGGTGTTTGCTTAAGGGTATTTTTTAAATGTTACTGGCTTATTAAACTTTGGAATGGCATTATACATGCAAAAAATACAATAATAGTAGTAAATGCAACACAATGTTCTTTATATATCAAAAAGGACAGAATTCATTACATAAGACGTGCCATGAAAAGCTGAAAACTGGAGCAATCCTGTTATTCTTTACGTTCTGGAAGCCCTATATCTTTACCCAAGACTTTTTTCCCCTGTTGCTCCATTTTTTCCAGAAAACATCTGAGAAGCAACAAATGAAATGGTGTGGCCTTAGTTTATTCCAAAATAGGTAACTGTTATCAGTTTAAAAAATCACTACAAAATACTAATATAATACACTATTATAAAATGGATGAAAATCAACGGATATTTTAAGCTTTCAGGATCACACACATACAACACATCTTGCCTTAACCATTATCCCATGTTTACCCTTTCTGTCTCAATGCTTAATCATAGTGCTATATGACTTCAGATGTATAGCACATTTATTTGAGCTTGCCATTAGCCATGTACACAGAGTCATAAGCATTATAAATTTAAGGCCTTCAAAATCTTAAACACGAAACTTTTTCTGTCATAGGTTTTAAAATGTTTTAAATTTGCAGTGTTGCATTAAAGGGTAGTGCATGATTCATTTGCATGATAGTAAAGCAGGTTCTTACATCCTCAGGCTACAATAGTAATTAATCGAGAGTAAGAAAAAATCTAAAGCACAAGGAAATCCTTCAAACCTCCACGTCATTTAAGTAATTAATCAATAAAGCTTTCTTCATATTTAAGGAAGAATTAAAGTCATTGCATTTGGACCAATGTTTGATATGTGAGAAGTGTTATATGGATTACGCTTAGTAAAATAAAATAATTACAAGACATGAAAACTGACTAAAAGACCTGGTACCTGGGAGCCGTTCTGCCTTCAAACTCAACAAAGGCGGCAGCAAGCGTACATGCAACTTCTCTTTAGTGTAAATAAAAGGGAGAACTTTCTCCAAACGGCCTACAATAATAACAACAGAATTTTCAAATCTCTATACAAGAAAGTATATAACTATTTCATCATCAGTCTGCAGTTTCCTTCTAGTACATGATAAAGATGAATATAACAGTAATTACAGTACAATAGATATATTAGTTTATATTATTATAAGCAGTGATGTTTGATCGGCTACTAACGTGAGAAAAGACACCAACTCCAAAAGAAAAAGAAAAAGAGGAAAAAAGGCCTGCATTCATGAGTGTATGTATAACCGTAGGTGTCTGAGCTATTCATTTTATCATTTATTTTTTACGCTGAAGAGATCTCGCGTTACGAACACCAATTGTTAAGCCCCTCAAGGATGTTATTAGCGGAACCCATCCATCATAACATAACGGCGGCTAGTGTACATGTGATATCGCCTCAGAAGCCATTGGAGGTCAACGTGAGCTTGGTTCGGAGGCAAAATATACTTGTCAAAGAGTTCTATCATTGATACGAGGCGTTCTAGATTTTCATCTAGTGCTGGATTGTCTTTGGAGCATTTGCTTAACTTGGGTATTTCCGCCATGGCCTGGAAAATTTTGTCTTGGATTTCACGCACATTGAACGTGTCACTGCCCCCATAAACTAATCGACAACGAAGACAAGATTTTGAAGCGAGGTTGACCCGACTTCCACATTCTGGGCATTTAATTTGGAACTTGGACGAGGAAGACATTGAACTCCAGTCCCCGTCACAAGCCTCGCAGTGGCATTCGAAACTGTACTTAAAACGAAGAAAAGCTCTTCGTGGTATCAAGTCCATTTCCACAAATGCTGGAAAATAATTCAGGGTCACCTCTTCACCTGCTTTGACTGAACGCAAGGCAGCCACTCTCACATGGCCCTCATTAGCCCTGTAGAATGCTGATGGGTAGCACGAGTGATTGAAGAGGGACAGGACCGGGGAAAGCCCGTATCCAATCAACTGTGTCTTTACATCCATGGGAGTTTTCTGCATCTGTGGGAAGAGGAGACATCAAGTAATTTTTTCGAATATCAGTATTGTGATCTATACATATAATGAAAAGGCACAAACAAGTAAATGAGATTGTTATGGTTTATATTATATTATGGTCTGTATGTTCGTACATCAGTTGGGTCAAATATCATTCATAATATGAAATACAAATACAAAATTTACATTACAAACGATAGGAGTCGTGGTGGCATGCAGTTAACTCTGGAAATACATCTTCCGTAAACTTACTTGACATTCAACAACTTCGTGGTTATTGCATGTAAAGGTGAGAATATGATGAAAGGCGGTGGTCCCTGAAAGTAACAGGTCCTCGTTGCCTGGCGTAAAAGCAACACCAGCATCATCAACGAAGTACTGCCGACTCTCCACCAGCAGCTTGGTAACAAGCACTGCTAAGACACACTGACTTAGGAGGTATGGAGCACACGATTGTTCCGCGTTCGTCGTTAGGTGGTAGAGCGTCCTGTAGTCAGAGCTATCGTAAACAGAATCATCGTTCAGTCCAAGATCAGCTTTGCTGCGGGTCTTCGCTTCTTCCCGTAGTATTGGCACAAGGTCCTTTACCTTGGCGTGAGTGGTCTGCATCAGTAAACGATATGACATCAGCATGTGCACGTGGCTCAGCAAGATGGGAAGCGCTTGGCATTCTTTTCCGTGGGAACCCGCCAGCCCCTTTGACCTACACGGTTCGCTGCAGAAGATCACCTGACGAAAGAGAGGTTTATTTTTATCTATATTACTTACAAAATAGATTTTATGCATACTTTATAAGGACCTAGTATGCTGATGTAACTGATATATTTAGGTATCAGATAAATCGAAATACCTTTAAATACTCACTGTCTGTATATATAACAAATGTTCAATATATATATTGCTCTACAGCATCCGTTCTTAAGTCAATAAATCCACAAAATACTCTCAGAATTCTCTTGCTTTTTCTCATTTCTATGGAAACACGTGCGATACACCCGAGTCAGCAGCTTACCAAAGAACAAGTCGGGCAAGGAACAGGAGCCAAGCAATGCGCCAGACACGAAGAACAGTTCGTTGCAACATGGGCTTCATCCAAACACATCACTGAACTATCTTCAACCAGCAAAACCTCGCCTGCAGCAAATCAAAGACTAAGTTATTTCGTTATTGTAAAAGTGTAAATATGACATCAAACAATCGTTTACAGTCCGTATTCCTGTCACGAAAGTATTCTTAGCCAGAAAGACAGTTTTGTGATAACTGAAGCAAGTCATATAGTTTACCTGGGCGGATATTTCTTTTGGCCACCACGCATCGTCCTTTCTCGGGTTTGTATGTAAGTGCAAGAGCATTACTAGCTCCTATTATGGTGGCACTTGGTTCCATGGCGTTCTCAG
>NW_020869449.1:387824-389297 GCF_003789085.1 Penaeus vannamei
TTCAAACACCACATATTTTATTTTCTACGTTCCTCTTAACCACGTCGTGAACATAATTTTAATATACTTGTACGATGGCAATATTTAGTTACTGAGAAGAGGAGGTATCAAGATGGATCATGATCGCCACAGATAATATTTCGTACAAATAACTTAAGGTTTTAGTGTGTTTTATGACAGATTACCCCCCCCCCCTCTGTGTCTGGGAACTGAAGTCACTTTCAACTAAGGGAATGCAGGTTTTGTGAATTTTAGATTAATAAAAGTAATTATAAATGTCAAAAACATATTTGATAAATGCCCCCCTAGAAGGAAGTGTTGTTCCCATCAATTAAGAAGAAGAAGAAAGAGAAGGAGAAGAAGATGAAGAAAGAGAAGAAAAAGAAAGGACATAACAGAAGAAAAGAGAAAAAGAAAAAGAACCAACAGCCAAAAAGAAAGAAAAAAGAGCAAAGAAAAGCAAAGAAAAAAAGAAAAAGAAAAAAAAAAGAACCAAAGAAAAAGAAGAAACAAGAAAAATGAAGAAGAAAAAAGAAGAACCAACAGCAGAAGAAAAAAAATACAGCTATATGGCAAGCAATTAACCCCTTACTATGGTGCAGCGTCCCCTTAGATTTTTACGAGGAAAGCTGACGCGTAGCCAAGACCATTCCGGGCCCAGCGCGCCCTTCGCAGATGGGCTGCGACTTTGTGCAATTCGACCGCGCGTGATGGGGCGGGGAGGGGGGGGGGTAAGGACGAGGCAAAAGGGTTTGGGGGAACGGGGGGGCTGGAGGAAGGGGGCAAAAAGGATTTAGCAATTATTATGGGCAACGCGTGAAAGCAGTTTATGAAAGGCTCCTACAATGTGCATTTCACCACACACCACACACACACACACACACATGCACGACACACACTACACACACACATATGTGATAGATATAATATTGCACACACGCACACGCACACACAATATAATAATGCGACACACACACATAGGAGAGGGTGAGAGAGAGAAAAGAGAGAGAAGGAGGGTTGGTAAAGGAGAATAAGGAGGGAGAGAGAAGACACACACATACACACAACACACACACACAGCACACATCACACACACAGAGAGAGAGAGAGAGAGAGAGAAGAGAGAGTAGAGAGAGAGAGCGAGAGAGAAGAGAGAAGAGAGAGAGAGAGATGAGAGAGAGAGAGAAAGAGAGAGAGACAGAAAAGAGAGAGAGAGAGAGAGAGAGAGAAGCAGAGAGAAGAGAGAGAAATGAAGAGAGAGAGAGAGAGAGAGAGAAGAGAGAGAAGAGAGAGAGCAGAGAAGAGGAGAGAGGGGGAGGGAGAAAGGGAAGGGAGAGAGAGAGAGGAGAGAGGGGGGTGCGGAGAGAGAAAGAAGAGAGGCGGGACGGGTGGAGAAGAGAGAGAGAGACGGCAGAAGAGAAGAGAGAGAGACACGAGAGAGAAGGAGAGAGAAGAGAGAGAGAGAGAGAGAGA
>NW_020869449.1:394397-396897 GCF_003789085.1 Penaeus vannamei
TGTTATCATTATTATTCTTATTACTATTATTATCATTGCAGTTGCTATTGTTGTTGTCATTATCCTTATCACTATTTCATTATTTGTTATTATTATTATTTTATTATTATTATTATTATTATTATTATTATTATTATTATTTTCATCATTTTATTATTATAATGATTATTATTATTATTTTATTTACTCATTATTATTATTATTATTATTATTATTATCATTATGGTTATTACCATTATTACTTGTAGTAGTAGCAGTAGTATCATTCTTATTTTTTTTTGTTATATCATTACTTTTATCATTATTATTATTATCATTATTGTTGTTAGTATCCTCATCAGTATTATAATTATGATTGTTTTTATTATTATGATCATTATTATTATTATTACTATTATCATTATTATCCTTATTACTATTATTATTATTATCAGTATTATCATTATCATTATTACTGTTATCAAGACCCCGCAGAACACTTCCCAGCATTTACCTTGCAAATGCATGCTGCCTTACAAAGAAAGTGGATGAACTTGACGTCATAATGAAACAAAATACTATCGATATTGCAGTAATCACAGAAACGTGGTTCAAAGACGATACATTAAACATCGGACCTATACAGGGGTACCACTTATTTAACAAAATTCGTCAGGGCAGAAAAGGTGGTGGCGTTGGTATTTACATCAAAGATACTATTCCCTGCAATGCTATAAAAATCCATCTGTCCACCAAGTGACGACCTTGAACCATTATGGCTCGCTGTTAGACCCACATGGCTGCCTCGCGAAATCAGTGTGCTGGTAATCTGCGGGATATATTTCCCCCCAAGGGCACCTACCGAAGAAAGCCTCAGAGAACACAATATAAAATGTGTTCATCCTCCAAGCCAAGTACGGAAATCCCTTTTTTGTAATTCTTGGCGACCTGAACACTTTCTGATTATGCAATCACCTCTGTACTGAATTTTAAGCAGGTTGTGTCATTCGCCACGCGTGGGAAAAATACCTTGGACAAAATCATAATAAATAAAGAGCATTTTTATGAAAGTCCAACTTCCCTGCCCCCTTTAGGCAATAGTGATCACTTGTCGCTGCTCTGGGTACCAAAGAAATACCAGGCACCCACGCAATTAAAGGGAACAAAACTTATACGTAGATTCCCTGATTCTAAAATCCGCGAGTTCGGATCATGGATTACTCATCATGACTGGGCCGACGTTCTCAACGCCTCCGACCCGAACACTAAATGCCAACTTTTTTATAATTCAGTCTGGAACCAAGTTGACAACTGCTTCCCCTTAAAAAGAACTTCCACCCACCATCAGCACAAACCATGGGTCACCAACAGGATCAAAGACCTAATCCTGGCAAGACAAAAAGCTTACAAAACAAAAAACATCGATGCAACAAAGTACTTGGCCAAAAAAGTTAGACAAGAGAGAAGATCGGCTAAGAAAAATTATCATAAGCAAATAATTGATAAAAGTGACGCAAATCCCAAATAGTGGTATAGCCACATTCGGAATTTAATCGGTGACAAAAGAAGTGACAGTTACCTCTCTCACATCAGCGAAATTGCCGACTCGCCAGAAAGCGCTGCTAACATCATCAACTGTCACTTTGCGAATATCAACAAGCTACTCCCACCACTACAATCAGCAGAACTGCCAACTTACTTACCCTCGCGCCCTCTGCAAGCAATTCTCAGCGAATACGACGTGTACCAACACTTAAGAAGGATAGCAAAAGGCAAATCTCCTGGGCCTGATGACATCCCGCCGAGGTTACTACGTGAATTCGCTCCCGAGCTCGCCACCCCCCTCTGCGACATCTTTAACTGCTCCATCACTGAGGGCGTGGTGCCTGACCTATGGAAGCGTGCTATCACAGTCCCAATTCCCAAAACAAATCCACCTAATTCTCTCGATGACCTTAGGCCCATATCATTAACATCTATTCCTTGCAAAATACTCGAGAGAATAATTGCTAAAGAATTGTGGAAAATATTCGCCCCCAAATTAGATCATCGCCAATTTAGAAATACCAAGGGTAGCTCCACAGTCCACTACCTAGTTGACCTGATCAATTATATCACTTCAAATGTAGACAAAAGACTCGAGGTCACTACCGTCACCATCGACCTGAGGAAAGCATTTGATCTCATCGACCACACCACATTAATTAAGAAAATGATTTCTCAGGGTTTCCAGAGGGCTGGGTGAAGTGAATATCTTCCTTCATCAACCTTCGCTCCCTCGTGCAAGATGAAATTGATCTTCACTGCGGTGTCCCTCAAGGAACGGTCCTCGGCCCATTATTGTTTCTGATAATGGTAAATGAGGACAAAATTCCGCACGTGAAGATCAATAAATATGTGGACGACATGACACTTGCACTAGCACACCAACCAGGGCAAGGAAACGCCTTATTACAAGACGCCCTTAAACAAGTGTCAGAGTGGGCTTCATCTAACAAAATGTCTGTCAACACCAAGAAAT
>NW_020869449.1:406897-421897 GCF_003789085.1 Penaeus vannamei
CTGTCTGTGATTTCAACGTCCTCGCCGCAAGCACGTACCGACTGAACAGGTTCTCCTAGCATCCCCAAAGTCCTAGTCTTGGTCCAGGAGACTTCTAGACCCGACGGTTTTGCTTCATTGCTAGATCCATCCAGAGCCACCACTAAGGTTTCCAAAGACACAGATAGAATAGCAACATCATCAGGAAACTCAAGGTCTATAACCTTGATATTGCCCAGCGTTGCTCCACAATGACTTTGAATAGTATCTCAGTATCCAGTCCATACAAGTGTTGAAAAGAGTTGGCGCAAGGACACAGCCTTGCCTCACTCCTGAACAGGAAAGAAGCTCGACTGGCCCCCACCACACTTTACAGCACTTTCATTACTAGTATACAGGCTTGCTATTAGTCCAATTATCATTGATGGAATTCCTCTCAGTGTCAGGATCTCCCAGAATGCCTTCTTGAGGTCGATCAGCAATCAGTGAGAGAAGTGAACTGGAACTTGAAGAGTATCACTGCTGATGCCCTTAAAGGCTTGGTGCAGAGAACACTCCAAAACTACTGAAAATGAACGAGTGAACTAGACCACATTTTCACTGTTTCAAGTTTTTATTTCACAAACATTCTACAAACATGGTCATTGGTAGGTTGCAAGCAGTCCACGCCCGAACTCAGGGCGGCGCTCTACAATGACTCGAAGCGCAAGAATACAGTCTATTGTGGATTTACCAGGAGTGAATCTGGATTGCTCCAGTCTCTGGTGCCTCAGTAGATGGTCTCTGATACATCTCAGAAAGATGTGGGCAAGAACCTTGCCTGGTATAATAAGCAGTGTGATGCCTTAGTGATTGCTGCAGACCTAGCGGTCCCCCTTCCCCTTCTAGAGAGGGATGACCACACCCCTCAACAGGTCAGGAGGAATGGTACCAGACCGCCAGATGGTAGCCAGGACAGCATGTAACTCCCGTGCCATAGGTTCGCCACCAGCCTTTAACAGTTCAGCTGGTATGCCCCAGATACCTGCTGCTTTACCACTCTTCAGCTTGGAGATCGCCTCCCTAACTTCAGTTAAGGCAGGAGGATCCTCACTGATGGGTGGGTCCGGCAAAGGGATCTCGGCACTTCCCGCATCCAAGTTAACTGTTGGTGGGTCAGCCAAGTACAACTGCTCAAAATACTCAGCCCAACATTCCCGCACCGCTTACTAAGTGAACTGCTGTCACCTGTGAAGAGGGCTTGGAGTTTAGCTTTCTCAAGGCTTGGTATGCAGGGCGAAGGTCATTTACTAAGAAATGACCTTTTACCTCCTTTACAAGACTGCAATAAACTGTTCCTTATCCCTTCTTAACAGAGACCAAGTTCTGCGCACATGAGAATGGTGCAATTCCCGATCCCCTGTCGTGTACGACAAGCATCTCCTGCAAGATGAAATTCTGTATTTCTCTCGGGCGTACACCAATTGTCTTTTGAGCTGCATCAAGCATTTCATGCTTGAAGGTATCCCACAAAAGAACAGGGTCCGTCAGACTGTCGAGCATTGTCTCAGCAAACCTGTGGGCACACTCCCCCTCCCTCAGCCTGTCCAAACTAAACACCCTATGGTGATCATTGGACCGCTGAGGAGTTTTGAAGTGGACCCGGAGGATAGTCACAACCAATCCATTGTCAGTACCACAGAACTCAGCACTCCTGTACACCTTGCAATTCTGGAGAATCCTCCAACGAGTGCTAACGAGTAAGTGGTCGATCTCCCCCTCCCTCAGCCTGTCCAAACTAAACACCCTATGATCGATCTCCTTGGCTGCATTACCCGCATCGCTGTACCATGTCCAACGACGTAGGTCTGGGCACTGGTACCAATGTAGTGAACGACTGCGTAACTACCGAACCGCCACTCCCAACCGCCCCAGGATTGTTTGGGCAGTAACGCCTTCTCGACGGGCGAAGCGTTTGCCCTGCGTCGGCAGCACTGACCGCCCGGCGCTCGTGGGAGGAAGATCAAGTCCTGCACATCGGCCCACCATGTCTTCACGGGGATATTTCTAGTTAAGTGCATAGTACATACATTCACATGGCATTATTTTCAACAGAGATATATAATTTTGAACCGCATAAAGTTCCATTATTGTTTACGAATGTTTGAATAATAAATTGTTGTTTCAATTAATGATTTGTTTCGACCTCTTGCCCCATGCTACCTCATATTGTGATATAATGGAAGACTATGCTATAATGGAATAATTATACACAGCTAACACCACAGCCCAGAAGAAATGATGGCAGTAGTGGTGATCTGCAGGCAAACAAGTTTTACTGTTGATCAAGAGTTACTAGTTATACATGCTGATATTACTGTTAACACACTTTGATGTTATTATTGTTGACATATTTTGATCTTATTACTGACGATACATTTTGATGTTATTTGTTACCGTGTTCGCATTGTTTTAACCCAGTCTGCCTCTCAGAAACTGGCGTTAGTTGTTATCTATAGGCCTATCTTTTGCATATTTTGATTTGTACTTGATTTGCAGATTGTGCAACCGTATCCTGGATAAGTTGGTCACTGGTCTTGTAGCTGACTACCCTTGCCTACTCTTCCATAGACGTACTTATTTTTTTTTACGTGTTTTTTTCTGCAACTTATTGTGAGTATGTATGTATTTGATGTTCATAAGGTTACAGTGATTAATGCAGGTGGTTTGTGGAAATATTATATTCATAAAGTCAGTGATTTGATAGCCACAGCCATTTTCAATATTAATTTTTGGACAAGTTTCTGATGGTATTGCTTGCATTGCTTGTGGATGTTATTTTCACTCATGATAAGCATTTCATGTGCATATGTTATTTTCACTCATGATTAGCATTTCATGTGCATATGTTATTTCATTCATGATCAGCGTTTTAACTCTTGATTTATGGATTTTATTGACCTCATGCATACTTAACAATTTTGTGGTCTTTTGTGCATATAACTTATGGGTAACTCAATTATTTTTTCCTATTTTGTGTATATTGTATGGTTTTCATGCTCATGTTTGTGGTGTTTACATTTTTTCGTTTGTGGGTTTGTGAGAGCATAACTTTAAAATACCTGAAAGTTCGCATTGTGTGGCTCTCTAGCATTTGTTGGCATTCATAGTGAAAAGTATCAAATACGCCTCCAAAGAGGAACTTGCGATCAAGGACTAGAGCCAACGATCTGCAGTCTTCTTTCTTACCTGGCTCGACATCGGATCTTAGAGACTTAGAGGAGCAACAACCAATCGCTCAAGGGCCAGCTACACAGTCTGACCCCAAAATAATCATTCAGCAGTTGGACGAACAAGCTACTTCGGTGATGAGTGCCGCCCTTCTGAACCAGGTACTAGCTCGGTTGGACCAGATGAAGACTGCTTTTAATGAACTGAAGGCAGAGAATGCGCAGAGGTCAGCTATCCAGGCGATGCAGGCTGTTGAAAGTTCGTCACCAGCCCCTGCAATTTATTCTGTGCCATCGCCAGCTCCTGTGGATCCTGCTGTGTCTTCTCTAGCCCCTGCGGTTACTGCTGCACCTTCTTCAGCCCCTGCGGTTCCTGCTGCGTCTTCTTCAGCCCCTGCGGTTCCTGCTGCACCTTCTTCAGCCCCTGTGGTTCCTGCTGCGCCTTCTTCAGCCGCTGTGGTTCCTGCTGCTCCTTCTTCAGCCTCTGTGGTTCCTCCTGTGCCATATCCTGTTTCGGCAGTTTTTCCAGTGTCAATGCCCTCACGTTTGCCTGCCCCAGTGCCATCGCTTATACCAGCAACTGTTCCAGTTTCTTCATCGCCAGTAATAATGAACCCATCCACAGCTACACCTGCGGCCCCCCTGTTGCAGCCAGCCACGCCAGTACCATACCCATCCCCACAGACGCAGGCTCAGTCACCATTACTTTTCATTGAGCAAAATGAGAAGATACCTGTGTTTGAGGCGAAGACTCCATCGTACCTTCCTCTAAGGCGTAATCAGGAGGTGGATTACTGGCTGAGGATTGTGGAACACGTAGCTCGCCCAGCTAATGATGAAGGACGCATTCGTGCAGCTCGAACATATCGGGGAGATGCAGAAGTAATTATAAATGGTCCTTTGTTTGCATGTATCACAAGCTGGATGGAATTTAAAAGCAAAGTGAAGTAAAAATTTAAAGGAACCTGCAGTGTTGAAGGGTTTATGAATCATCTTGCTAGCAAGAAATTACAGGAAAACCAGGCTCCAGTTGACCTCCACTTAGAAAGTGAGTCTGCTGTGTACTCTGTAGTGAACTAGGTAGCCCTGAAGCAGTCATCCACCATGCATTTGTACAAGCCCTTCCTCCATACCTACAAGAAGTCTGCAGTAAGAGACCCAATCAAGATAGAGGAGCTTGTGAATGCTGCCCAAAGAGTCTGGGATACCAGGAAACGAGCGAGACATGAAGTTCCATTGGCCCAGAGAATAAAAGAACCATACTACAAAAGCTATGATAGGCCAGCACGATATGTTACTCGCCCACCAGAGCATGTTGCAGTAACCTCCAGTGATATGTATTGCTACTTTCACAGGCGTAAAGGACATCATACGAGTGAGTGCAGAGCCAGACCTATAGGTCAAGAGTGTTGGGGATGTGGCAAGGAAGGGCATTTTAGGCGAGATTGTTCCTTTCATACGTCCTGGAAGGGAGAGTCCTCACCCACATCCAGGGATTCTCAGGAAGACGCCACACCCAAGTCCACTGCCTAGTGGCCGCCCCATAGTCTCAGTGATTGTAAATGGTAAACCCCTTCTTGATAGATACAGGCAGCGAGGCCAAACTCCTTAAGGTCTCATCACAAAGGAAAGTTATGCTTCCCTTTCGACATCATCCATCAAGACATTTGAGTAGAGTCTCTGGTGTACTACTTTCTGTACAAGGAGAGTACGACCCAAGACCACATTCATTCACAGGGTTGTGTTGGCAGATGGAATTGAATTTCCAGCTGATATCATCTTAGGGATGGACATCTTAAGGAGATTTACATACCAGTTATTTCACTGTCATCATAAAAATGATGCTTACTTGCCAGTGTATTATACTGACAACCCTAGTTTCAAAGTCCAGGTAGTGAGTCGTACTGCACAAGTTGGAAACGTTTGTGTAGATGTGCATAAACTCTGTGCAAGTGATGATGTGCCCAACAATCTCCATTGTCATGTGCTAAATACCACTGTGATCCCTAAGCGTGTAGCAAGATTTATAAGGATACAAACTCCCATGTGCTTTAGGGATGCAACGAACATATTAATTGTGAGTGCAACGCAGTGTATCAAAACTGGCTGTATGTGTGAGCCAGGAATTGTCCGCAAACAAATGGTAATCTTGTTATATGCGTCTGAGAACTCTTTGTGTTAGATAGGAGTTTGTGGGTGCCTGCAGGACCTTGGAAAGGAACTGTGCTGCCATTAGATCAATTTTGGTGTCCATGGACGGTACATCAGCATCCATGAGGAGGTTGATGACCTTTGTTCACTTAGGTGCACCTAGAATTATCCTGGCTGCTTCGTTTTGTCTTGTTTCCAGTTATTCTTTTAATGTTGTACTGGAAGCAATGAGGGCGACAGATGCATAGTCAATAATAGTACCGACAACATGTACATAGAATGATCTTAAAGCGTTTTAAGCAGGGAAAGTTCTTGCCTGAAATCTCAAGCGTTTTTCTTGCTAACTCAAGCATTTCGCTTGCTTTCTCAAGCGACCTCCGTAGATGGCTTGACTTGCGCTTGCTAAGTCAAGCGGTGTACCGTCACTATGGCAACGGCGTCGGTCACGTACCGTACTGGTCACGATCCTTCGAATGCGGGCGTTGGCCAGGAACTCCGCTTAATATCTTATCAAATAAATAATTTTTTTCACGGTATCTGATTCTGTAATTTTCTTAAAATCATATTCAAAGGAATTGAAACTAACTGAAAACGAAAGGAGATAATGGAGATTATGGGAATAAAAAGTTTTACTTATGAATAATAAATGATTATAAGACGAACAATTTCCTCTTATTGTTAAACTTCTCGTCTTTCTAAATCGAGAATATGTCTGCTATTTTATGAAATAAAGAATATTTCAAGTGAAAAAGTCTGAGAAATTCTAGCAACATTCTTCTAATGATATTGTATTCGATTTGTTATATTTAACCTCATAAAATCGGATATATGGGAATGGGTAGGCCTATATTTTAATTCAAGGATATTCATTTGTTTTGATAACGCTTCAGAATGAAAGGGCTGTCAATCGGAAGTGTGTGTCATTGTTTTAGAGGCGCTTTATATGAATATAGGCGAAAATATTGCGCTTTGTTAAGATGTTTGGGTAGATTTACTCTGCCATCTTGATGCGGCGCTAGCTTGTCAGTTGTTTTGAATTGCGCGCTCAAACTGTTACCAACCGCAGGTGAAATAAACTCCACCCTCGACTTGTGCATAAGTTATCTCTTTCCGAGATTGTTGATGGGAATATTGCTTTTAAAACCCAAGTATGTATATTTCGTGTGTTATTTTGATATTTCTATGCACATCAAGGACTGTTATGATTTGTACTTTATAAAAAGACATTTCCATATGTCTGGCATCACTGAATAGGGCCTGCCGGCCTTGGACAGCGTTTCAAGCAGGGAACAGCACAGCACTTGGCAAAAATTCTTGCCAAGCGCTCCCCTGCTTAAAACGCTTTTAGTACTTTGTGTCCTGCTCCTATGTGTCTCCCTGTCATGACTTTCATGACTGACAGTCTTTCCTTGGTTCTGTCAAGCAGGTATTGGATCTCCTTTTTGAAAGTGAGTGTGTGTCCTATCCATACACCAAGGTATAGATAGTCCTTCACCCATTCTAGATCCATACCCTGTACAGTGTTTTTTGTCTCTGACATTAGTTCTCAGAGCCATTGCTTTGTCCTACAACACTCTTCAGACACCAGGTTCAGACAATGCTGAGCTCTAGTTAGGCAGTGATTGCCAGAGGCTATGATTGCCAAGTCATCTGCATAAGAGATGATCTTGCATCCCTCTGGCAGGTGAATGTCGAGTATGTTGGACATGCTAACTCAAGCATTTCGCTTGCTTTCTCAAGCGACCTCCGTAGATGGCTTGACTTGCGCTTGCTAAGTCAAGCGGTGTACTCTGGCAGGTGAATGTCGAGTATGTTGGACATGAGAGTATTAAACAGGGCTGGACTAAGAATCCCTCCCTAAGGAGTTCCATTTTCAAGTGGCATGTGCTGTGAGAGGTGGCCTTGAAATCTGACATTTGCTGATCTATTTTTAAAATAGTCAGCTATCCAGGACAAGAGTCTGCCTTTGACTCCTTTGTGGATTAGGGTCTCTTGAATGGCAAGCGGGCTTGCCAGTTCAAAAGCCTTCTCCAGGTCAAGGAAGACAACCACGGCGGGCGAGGTGCAGATTGTGCTTAAGTGTGTGGAAATGCTGTGAGCAGTGCTCTTTCCCCTTGTGAACCCGTGCAGGTGTTCATGAGGGGGACCCGTCTTCCATCGGAGCCTGTTGAGTACCATCTCAGCTGTTTTACCCAGGCAGCTGAGAAGAGAGATGGGACGGTAATTGCCAGGCTCCTTTGGTTTTGGGATGGGAATTATTGTGGCTTGTTTCCAGCTCTGGGGCACCGCGGCGGTTTGCCAGGATTTGTTGATAACCTGCAAGAATGCAAGTTCTCCTGCAAGGCCTAAATGCGAAATGATGGGGTGGGAGATCCCATCAGATCCCGGTGCTGACCCAGAACTGGTTTTGTATGATTTTCTTAGTTCCCTAAGAGAGAACAAGGAATCCGTGTCATCAGCTTTGAGTGCCTTGTCTCTTATAAGAGCAAGTCTTTCTGGATTTAAGTTTTGTTGTTTTTCTTTCATCACTCGAGGCAGATTGATGGTGCTGGTTCTGGCTGAGAACTCAAGCACCAATCTGTTAGCCTGATTGTGGATCATGATGAGTGCATTTCGGGGCTTGGCGGCTTGTCGCTTGCCTGACCCGTTTCCACAACTCTGTAAGGCTGGTCTGGTGTCCAAAAGTCTGGCACCATTCCAGCCATTTTTTCCTGCCTTACTCTATTGGCAGTTTCCTTGGCATCCACGACAGCTTCCCTCAACAGGGCCAGATTGTTGGGAGATCTTTGCCGTCGGAAGTTTTTTCTGCACATATTAACCCTGTGGTTGACCTCTTTGATCTCGTCATTATAGTACCAGGCGTCTTTGTGAGTTCTAGACCATGGGCGAGATTTGGGGATGGTTTGTGAAGCTGCCTGGTTTATGGCCTGGATTAGCCTTGTCTCTAGCACATCCACATTTTCATTATTGTTGGGTTCATTATCTTTCAGACATCAAGCCAAGCCTTCCTGGAAGGCAAACCAGTTGTCCTTGTCTGTTTTCCATTTAGGAATGTGATGTAGTCTTTGGGCTGGACCTGCATCTATTAGTGTGGTGATTATGCCGTAGTGATCACTAGTAACCGTATCATCGACACACCACCGAATTCTCTGCACCATTGTTGCAGTGGCAAAGGTGAGGTCTAGGACCCCTCCCTTCACATGCGTTGGTTCTTTGGTGTTGAGAAGAGCGATCTCAGGGAACGTCTCAAGCACTTCTGCTATGTGAATGCCTACCACGTTCGGCCTTTAGCGGGGGGATTCAGCATGGCTTTGTGTACATTGAAGTCTCCCCCTATGATCTCTCGGTCTTGTGCTGCAGTAGCACAGACCTGGTTTAGATCTAAGCTCTCACACAATGGTTTGCTATAAATATTATATATTTTAATAGAGCCCCCAGGTAGCTGAATCTCAACAGCAAGAGATTCAACACCATCTCCACAGTGCGGCGGGTTGGCTATTAAGGAGCATGGGATAGCTTCTTTTACCAGGGTCATCAGGCCTCTAGCACCATCCAGGTTTGGAGTGGTGAAAGCATGATATCCTGAGAAGCACACAGATCCTATAGTTAGTGTTTCCTGGAGCATGACGACATCAATGCTCCTTACACTATTAATTAGAGAGAGGCGTTCTTGCTTTTATAGCTGCGGATATTCCACTGCAGAATGCTTAGATTGTGTGTCATGATGGTTACTCAGAGTCACTTGCTTCAGCTTCAGATGCCCCAGTGCTGGTGGCATCAGTTGTTGATTGAGGATTGTACAACTTCCTCTAAGTCAGACACTCCGGTTAAGGGTCTACCGAGGGTGTAGAGCCTTGGTTGGAAGTGCCACCTCGGGTCAAGGGACCAGACTTTGGCTGCACAAACTCGGCCTGCAGTGGGGGCTTCTGCTGCACAGTTTCAGCCTGTCCTGACAGACTAGCTGGGGTTTCACGTGATGTTTCTCCCGAAGCTAGCCTGCCATCCGAGGATTTAGGGAGGAGAGTGCTGCTCGTTTTCGGTTTGGAGGCTTCTAGCTTCCCTTCAGAGCTGCAACAGTTTGAGTCATAGCCGTCATTGCGACCTGCACTGCTTTCTCCCCTTCCTCACTGGTCCTCCCCAAGGCTGTTGCTACTGCAGAAACTACAGCACTCAACAGGAGAGTCATATCTTTCTCGTCAAAGAAAAGATTATCCTTTGCTGTGGTCTTTGAACCTTTTTCCTTTGGTTCTTTTTTGTTGTTTTGCCACTAGCAAGCTTGGGGAATTCCTCTCTGTTAGAAGTATCCGGTTTTGGCTGTGGGGACGACTCCTTCCTCTTAGGAGTCGGGGAGTCTTTTTCTCTTTATTTTGTCCCCAGACGTAGGTGCCTGGGGGCGCTGGGACAAAGTCAGGACGCTTTTTGGCTTGCTCCTGCTTTTTAATGACTGCCTGTTTCCTGACAGAGCAAGCCAGGCTCCAGGCATGATGTTTCTTGACACAGTTTGGACACTTGGCTGTTGTGTCTTTCTGGCCATCTTTGTGTGCCTTGATACACACTTCTGTTTCATGTGCCTCGCTGCATACACCACATTTGGCTTTGGCCTTGCAGTTGGCCTGGTGATGCCCAAATTTCTGGCACGTAAAGCACCTCAAGGGCTCTGGCACATATGTCCTGAGCTTGTAGGAGCCCCAGTTACCCAGATCAAGGGTAGTGATTGGGGCTCCCTTGAGGATAACCAGGACTTGCCTGGTTGGAGACTTCCCTTTGGTCATGCGGGAAGTCTCCACCACTTGTGGGAGAGATGTGATCACCTCCACGTCGAACCCTAGTGGAAAACCAAGTAGCACCATCTTGGTCTTTTTCTCTTGGGAGGTCAGTGGTGAGATACTCACTTTTCTCCCGTCTTTTAGCACCTTGATTTCCTGCAGGAAGTTCAGGGTGGCTTTGTCTTTGGGGACAATGATCTACAGATTCGAATTGAGTCTGACGTTCCTTTCCTTCTCCAATGCCCTAACCAGTTGGTAGGCATTGTCGAAGTCTTCATTTTTTTTGGTACCTTAAACCGCGTTAGTCGACTTGGGGTGTGTTCTGACTCTTCTTCAGAGTCAGTTTCCACCCTTCGTCGCTTCACGCCTCCCCTTTGCAGGGGTTTAAGGCCTTTAGAAGTGGGGGCAGCCGGCCTGGCTGGCTCTGCCTAAGCCCCTTCTTGACTGTGGGAATTCTGAGGAGAGTTCAGATTTCTCTCAGTCTGGTGTGCATGGACAGACTTTGTGATTGATATTTCTGTCTTGTCCTTGCTCAGCTCTGCAGGCCGGACACATTCGGCCTGCATTTTGTTTTTCTTTCGCCCCCCTGCAGCCTTGAAAGGCTCCAGGGTGACTGCCATGGTCTGATTCATTTTGTGGTCATGGAGAGAGTATAAAACAGATTGGTCCCCTTTCGGGGACTATCCTTATACCTGCTCTCAGGGGGAGGTCTTATGAAGGGCTTCAAAAAGCTCTGTTTCCTACACTCGACCCTTCAGCACTGCAGGACAGGAGATCCCCCTGGGTGGGCTGAAATCGGATTTTTGGTGTGGTAAACGCTCTGCACCCCAGTCCTGCTATAAGGGAGGTGTGATCACGTCCGCAGGCCCAGGCTGCACCAGGAAGTCAGAAAGAGAGGGCAAGGGTCAGTCACCGAAAAGTCGCCCTTGGTGTGTGGCCACAAACTATGTCTAGGACCAGAGGGTCCAGTCCAGGTTTGCAACCTCGCTCTGCAAGGGAGCGGTAATGGGGCACTTACTACAAGAGAAGGCCTGGCCAATTGTCGCGGCGAACCACGATAAATTGGCGGAGCTCTCTGTGTAGTCTGTTGTCAAAAAGTATCAGTAAAGCTCAAAGTCTAGTGACTTTTGCTCAGGAGGATCACGCCAAGTGGGTGACAATAATGCCTCGCCAATTGGGTGATCTCTCTCTGTACACCACAGGGGAGAGGACCTGTGTTGTGTGTACACAACTACAAGAGGTTCAGTTCAGTTCAGTTCAGTTAGATTTGCGGTCATGCTTCGCCCGGGCCTTTTCTCTGGAGTGGCCCGGCCTGTTTTAACTATTTCTAGTTAACTCAGATGTTTTCTTTGAACTGCATGCTTATCGCGGTGGCTGGATTGCAAGCAAGCGATCCAGCTGTCACGGGGAAAGCATGTTGCACACCCTTTTTACCAGCCCGGCGGCTGTGGTGGGTGGTCCCTGCCTCAGAAATTGTGTGTGTACACAATTCTGCAAGTAATGTAACAGGGTGGCGTTAGGCTCGCCACAGTGTTTGCATAACCTGTTAGTCTCATTGTCAATAATTTGCCAAGCACATTGATAACCTAGTCTTAGTCTGAATAGTGTGACTTCGGTACCTCTTTTTGTATTTGGAGGAAGGGCCAGTGGCTCATACCCTGAAGCATCTGAGTACCACTTGGCAGCGAGCGATTTTGTGATGTTTTCTCTATGTGCTCCCCGGAGGACCGCACACGCTGCAGCTTTGGTACCTTGGCTCAGTCCCCTTTGGCTGGGTTTAACGATCATGGAGGATGGGGCATACCCTGCCCTTTTCGGCTAGTTTATCAGCAAGCTCGTTCCCTTGTATGCCTATGTGGCTTGGGACCCAGTTTATGATGATTCTTCTACCTTGACTAAGGATTCTTTGGGCTATGTTTAGTACTGTTGTCAAGAGGTAGATGTTATCTGGGGGCATGCTATGCTGTAAGCTGTCAATAGTTGCTCTTGAATCTGTATGAATGACAACATGTCCTCCCCTCAGGGACGCGTGTGTCAATGCTTCCATGATCGCAACCGTTTCAGCCTGAAGCGTTGAGGCATTGTCAGTGACCCTAATGGATGCTGTGGTATCCTTTGTTGCAAAGCCGGCGCCTGCAGTATGGTTTATTGGATCCACGGATCCGTCCGTGTAGTATGTTATACTACCCGGAGGAGTTATTTGTTCAATGACCCTTTGTGCTTGTGCCTTTAGGCTAGGCATGGAATATTGATCTTTTCTCATTGTGAGATTTAGAATTGAGAATTCAATCATTTCGTTTGCCCACGGCAGGGGTTCTTTGTAATCAGGGTGAGGGGAGTCCATACCCTTGGCAAGCAATGAATCTTTTAGCTGAAAGCGTATCAAAACTCCAGGAATTGTCCGCAAACAACTGGTAATCTTGTTGTAGGCGTCTGAGAACTCTTTGTCTTAGATAGGAGTTTGTGGGTGCCTGCAGGACCTTGGAAAGGAACTGTGCTGCCATTATATCAATTCTGGTGTCCATGGACGGTAAATCAGCTTCCATGAGGAGGTTGATGACCTTTGTCCACTTAGGTGCACCTAGAATTATCATGGCTGCTTCGTTTTGTATTGCTTCCAGTTTTTCTTTTAATGTTGTGCTGGAAGCAATGAGGGCGACAGATGCATAGTCAATAATAGGACGGACAGCATGTACATAGAATGATCTTAGTACTTTGTGTCCTGCTCCTATGTGTCTCCCTATCATGACTTTCATGACTGACAGTCTTTCCTTGGTTCTGTCAAGCAGGTATTGGATCTCCTTTTTGAAAGTGAGTGTGTCCTATCCATACACCAAGGTATAGATAGTCCTTCACCCATTCTAGATCCATACCCTGTATAGTGAGTTTTTTGTTTCTGACATTAGTTCTCAGAGCCATTGCTTTGGATTTTGCTGCTGATATTTTTACACCCGTCCTACAACACTCTTCAGACACCAGGTTCAGACAACGCTGAGCTCTAGTAAGGCAGTGATTGCCAGAGGCTATGATTGCCAAGTCATCTACATAAGAGATGATCTTGCATCCCTCTGGCAGGTGAATGTCGAGTATGTTGGACATGAGGGTATTAAACAGGGCTGGACTAAGAACCCCTCCCTAAGGAGTTCCATTTTCAAGTGGCATGTGCTGTGAGAGGTGGCCTTGAAATCTGACATTTGCTGATCTATTTTTAAAATAGTCAGCTATCCAGGACAAGAGTCTGCCTTTGACTCCTTTGTGGATTAGGGTCTATTGAATGGCAAGCGGCTTGCCAGTTCAAAAGCCTTCTCCAGGTCAAGGAAGACAACCACGGCGGGCAAGGTGCAGATTGTGCTTAAGAGTGTGGAAATGCTATGAGCAGTGCTCTTACCCCATGTGAACCCGTGCAGGTGTTCATGGGGGGGACCCGTTTTCCATCGGAGCCTGTTGAGTACCATCTTCTCAGCTGTTTTACCCAGGCAGCTGAGAAGAGAGATGGGACGGTACTTGCCAGGCTCCTTTAGTTTTGGGATGGGAACTATTGTGGCTTGTTTCCAGCTCTGGGGCACCGTGGCGGTTTGCCAGGATTTGTTGATAACCTGCAAGAATGCAAATTCTCCTGCAAGGCCTAGATGCGAAATGATGGGGTGGGAGATCCCATCAGATCCCGGTGCTGACCCAGAACTGGATTTGTATGATTTTCTTAGTTCCCTAAGAGAGAACAAGGCATCCGTTTCATCAGCTTCGAGTGCCTTGTCTCTTATAAGAGCAAGTCTTTCTGGATTTAAGTTTTGTTGTTTTTCTTTCATCACTCGAGGCAGATTGTTTGTGCTGGTTCTGGCATAGAACTCAAGCACCAATCTGTTAGCCTCTGATTGTGGGTCATGATGATGGTCATTTCGGGGCTTGGCGGCTTGTCGCTTGCCTGACCCGTTTCCACAACTCTGTAAGGCTGGTCTGGTGCCCAAAAGTTTGGCACCATTCCAGCCATTTTTCCTGCCTTACTTTGTTGGCAGTTTCCTTGGCATCCACGGCAGCTTCCCTCAACAGGGCCAGATTGTCGGGAGATCTTTGCCATCGGAAGTTTTTTCTACACATATTAACCCTGTGGTTGACCTCTTTGATCTCGTCATTATAGTACCAGGCGTCTTTGTGAGTTCTGGACCATGGGCGAGTTTTGGGGATGGTTTGTGAAGCTGCCTGGTTTATGGCTTGGAGTAGCCTTGCCTCTAGCACATCCACATTTTCATTATTGTTGGGTTCATTGTCTTTCAGACATCGAGCCAAGCCTTCCTGGAAGGCAAACCAGTTGTCCTTGTCTGTTTTCCATTTAAGAATGTGATGTGGTCTTTGGGCTGGACCTGCATCCATTAGTGTGGTGACTATGCCGTAGTGATCACTAGTAACCGTATCATCGACACACCACCGAATTCTCTGCACCATTGTTGCAGTGGCAAAGGTGAGGTCTAGGACCCCTCCCTTCACATGCGTTGGTTCTTTGGTGTTGAGGAAAGCGATCTCAGGGAATGTCTCAAGCACTCCCCCTATGATCACTCGGTCTTATGCTGCAGTAGCACAGACCTGGTTCAGATCTAAGCTCTCGCACAATGGTTTGCTATAAATATTATATATTTTTATAGGGCCCCCAGGTAGCTGAATTTCAACAGCAAGAGATTCAACACCATCTCCACAGTGCGGCGGGTTGGCTATTAAGGAGCATGGGATAGCTTCTTTTACCAGGGTCATCAGGCCTCTAGCACCATCCAGGTTTGGAGTGGTGAAGGCATGATATCCTGAGAAGCACACGGATCCCATAGTTAAGAGTCTCCTGGAGCATGACGTCAATGCTCCTTGCTCGCATAACTGACTGGAGAAAGGAGTTCTTGCTTTTATAGCTA
>NW_020869449.1:426897-429397 GCF_003789085.1 Penaeus vannamei
GTATTGCTTCCATTGACTTTGGCTAACAGTTCTACCCATTATCCAGTCCATGTATGTGTTGAAATGTGTTGATACACAACTTTGCCTCATTCCTGAATTATCTTTGTCGGACTTTCCCAAAGTCTGAGGATCATCTAGAGTGATTCATGACACGTAGAGTTAGAAGCCTTCTAATGATCGGTAGAGGCTGCACACAACCCATGGCCGAATTCACGATGGCTCTCTATGGTGACTATATTCTTAATGATGTGGCCCATTGCGGACTTGCTAGAAATGAATTCAGATTTCTCTGGTCTCCGGTGCCTCAACAAATGGCCTACAATCCGTCCCAGTCGGATGAAAGTAAGCACATTTCCTGGTATTCTAAGGAGCGTTAGGCTGTGTGCCCGCGCCGACCCGCGCCAAGAAGTCAACCATATATACAAGTGTCGGCGTGCACAGAGGAAGCAGGTTCGAGCGTGTCGGCGCCGGCAGCCTGCTTCAACCCGCTTTCCTGTTTGCTCGGATCATTCTTGCCTGCTCAATACGCGAGGGTGGACGCTACCTCCTGACAGCCAAAGTTTATGAGAGACAGCCAGTGTGGAACAAATGGAATAAGCACCACGCCAACAGGAAGAGGGTGGATAGGAAAATTCTGGAATTAAATAAAGCATTCGCGAAAGGTTATTTCATAAACACAATAGTTTTTTTTATGTCCCAAAGGATATCGATAAATGTGATTTTTTTTGGCATACTGCTTACTCTTCAGCATTGTTCCTTTAAGGGGCTACCGGCGTCCTTTGGGAAAACATCGCGCTGGTTTCCGGCTATCACACTACAACGGGTAGGAACTGGTTACCGGCGTCCTTTGTGAAAACATCGCGCTGGTTTCCGGCTCCGACCCGCGCTGGTAACCTGCTTTCCCTGTGCACGCACCCTTATGCCACGATGGCGGCCGCAGTCCAAACAGTCCCTCTCCCCTTCTAGAGAGGAGTGACCATGCCATTGACTTTGCAGAAGATCAGCTGGGATGCCGCAAGTATCCGCTTTACGACTCTTCTGTTGGAACAGGATGTTCCTCATTGATGAAGGAAACGGACTAGAATTACAACAGCAGCCACGCCCACTTCAACAGTCAGCGGCTTGAAACAGCTGCTCAAAATACTTATCCCCTGAAATGGTCTGTCCCTCCATTGAGTAAGCTAGTCCTTTGTTGGGAGGGCCTTGAGCTCAGCTTTCTCGTGAAGCATCAGGGCGCAATAGAAGACTGTGCTGTGTCACGTTTAGAACCAAAGGAGAGGGAAATAATAGGACCTGAATCATTCTTTGCAGTAGATGGTACAGTCTCGTATACTTTAAGATTCTCCTAAGAAGTGTCATGTACTTCTTCAGCAAAATTCTTGATTTACTGCTCTTTTTCCCTCCTCAGCAACATCCAGTCCTATGCACCAAGTCAAAAATCCTACGACAGTCACTGGAAGGATAGTGGGTTCTGAAGCGGCTCCAGAGGGCAGCCACAGCCAATCCACGAACGGCGCCACAGAACTCTACACACCAGTAAATGAAGCGGTCCAAGAGGATATTCCAACGAGCGCATTCTTGCGCCCGCCCAGCAATGCAGGTTAGATTGCTCTTGGCAGGCGCGAGAAAGCCTAAGTCTCTGGGAACTTAGGGTGCGTGCACAGAGAAAGCAAGTTTGCCCGCGCCGGCTACCAGCGCCGACCCGCGCCAAGAATTCAACCATATAAACAGGTGTAAGCGTGCACAGAGGAAGCAGGTTCGAGCGTGTCGGCGCCGGCAGCCTGCTTCAACCCGCTTTCCTGTTTGCTCGGATCATTCTTGCCTGCTCAACCCGCGCGGGTGGACGCTATTGGATGGAGAGCAGGATGGATGTTGAGCCCCTGATAGCCAAAGATTATGAGAGACGGCCAGTGTGGAACAAATGGAAGAAGCACCACACCAACAGGAATGGGGCGGATAAGCTGTGAGTTGAAATCGGGGAAAATTCTGGAATGAAATAAAGCATTCGCGAAAGTCATTTCATAAACATAATAGTTTCTTTTATGTCCCAAAGTCTATTGATAAACGTGATACTTTTTTTAAAATTAGCATTGTACTTTCCAGCATTTAGTTCCTTCAAGTGGCTGTCACACTACAGTGAGTCGGAACTGGTTACCCGCGTCCTCTGTGAACACCTTATCGCGCTGGTTTCCGGCGCCGACCCGCGCTGGAAACCAGCGTGCCGGTAACCTGCTTTCCCTGTGCACGCACCCTTACAGGCTCTTCAAAGAGACTGTTGCCACTACCGGTTGGAGGATCCACGTCGTGTGAATGCAATACATGGTATAGGGAGATCGATCAACGCTGGATACGGCACTGAAGTTACACGAAACATGTATATCAATATATATAGATATATAGATAGATAAATAGATAAACAAAAAGATAGATATGTATATATATACATAGACAGATAGGCGCATATGTAGATAGATAGATAGATAGATAGGTGTGTATACAC
>NW_020869449.1:447897-450397 GCF_003789085.1 Penaeus vannamei
TGCTTTTTTCCACACATCTCCAAACACCCAGAAAACTAGATCTTTCTCTTTATCCTGTTTATTTTTTCATTCACTTATTATTTATTTATTTTTCTTTTTAGCCTGGCTTTGCTTGCTACGGTACCCGAAAGCTGAATGTCCATCTGCAATGATATTCCCTCACTCGTTATGGGATGTACCCAACTTACCGTACAACAGCACCAGTACCTCCCAGTGCCCATCGAATAATATGTCTTCACTCGTGCTGTCTCCCCCACAGGTCCCCCCGTGGAGGCGACGGCGGCAGCCACCGGGAGACCTCGTTCACGGTTGAGCCACCCACTCTTCTTCGGGACGACGACTCGCGCCCGCGTGCTCAGTCCGTGGCGACGATTGGTGAGGCGCACGGCACTCTTTAATAGTTAGGTTTCCTTCGTTATTATTACTCTTCCATCATTGGTTCCTTTAAAACAAATGACTGTCCTTAATTGTTATCTTCATGTTTCCTGTCCCTTTGGCATATATTTATAGTGAGAATGATAATGGAAAAGACAGAATTATTTGTCTTGTATCTTGTCTCTGCTCCTAACTTCCCTGCCAATATTTTTGTTCTTTAGTTCGTTTGTTTTTTACTTGTTTTACGTCGAAAAGTTTGCAGTTTCTTGACGAAAGAGTAATGGCTGAAGACAGTGAGCTAGACGCATCTAGTTTTACCATTACAGTTTTAGTGTTCTTTCTCAGGAATGATACAGTGCACTTACACGGTATCACAGCGATTCAGTTTTGCTTATGTTTGCTGTGTCAGAGCTGTAGTCATCATAATGCTATGGTATTGTTATCTTGACCCAGTATACATAAGGGCGACCATGGCCTGTCTGATGTGAATGATGCTGTTAGTCTGCCTGCTGTCTGTGTCATCATGTATGTTCACAGCTTTTGAGAGTTAGTTCAAGAATGAAATCGCAAGAAATGAGAAGGAAGGTGAGAGAAATTACGTGTTTTCCCTGTTGCTGTCGTTTTCTTTGGTGGACTCTTTAAAGTCAGGAATGATATCTGTCCATGTATTGCTTTGAAGTTCGGGTAAGCTATTTTCTCAAGCATTATCTAAATGTTTTCTATTTATCATTCATTTTTTCACTGTTCCATCATGTCTATTTTTTTTTTTATCTAATTTGCTTTCTTAATTACATATGGTTCTAGATATATCATTATCTTATTTATCCCTTCAGTCCTATTCATTTGAATATCAGAATGACGAATATATACAGCGGTTATTGTCGCAGTCTAAATTGACATCGTAATTTTTTTTTATCTTTCTTAATTATCAACTACTGCCACTTGAAAAGATTATTAAATCTATGCGTGTTTGGTTTACTAGTTTACATCAACAAAAAAAAAAAAAAAAAAAATTACTCTCATGAAGTCAAAATAAGTTATCAAAGGAATGATTTAATTCAGTCAGTGACATTTCCGCAAAGCATTATCCTCACTTTGAGCCTATTATCATTGTATACTTCAACCTTGCCGTCATATTCCTTCCTTCCTTTCTTTCATCTGCTACGTTTTTTGTTTTCGGAAGAATGCTGTTCTTAGTATCTGTTTAAGGGGGTATGATTTTTATGGTAAACTTTATTTGCTTTTATCACCTTTGTTGATAGTGATGTTATTAGCGTTCGTTTTCTTTTTCTTCGAATACTACTACTACTGCTACTAATAATGATGGTAATGTATCATCATTATCTTGATTAGTATTATCCCTACTATGATTGATCTCCATTAGTGTTATCTCGACTTATTTCATGATTAGTATCCTCCCTGTTCTTAGTTGTGTCTCCCCATCTGTCTCCGAGCACATTACCTGAAATCCCCATCAGTGAGTATGCTTCTTCGCCGCTACATGGCCTTCCTTGTTCTAACCGCAGGTCGTCATTCCCCTTCAGACGGGACGCTTCGCGCTGCCTCGGAGCCCCGCGAGGCGCCCATGGGCCCGGGCGCGGGCAGCGACCGGCGGCCCAACGGCTGGGCGAGCTTCGTGGGTGACGTGCCGGAGCCGCCGCCGCCGCCGCGCACCGCCACTCTGCGCAGGGAGAAGAAAGTGACCATCCTAGAAGAGGCCGTCCACAGGTTATGATGCTGACCGACTCCTCCGCTGCCCAGCCCTTCCTCCGCGCTCAGCCACGGCGCTGCCCCCCGCCCGCGCCCCGTCCCTGGGGAGGCGGGGGCGGGCGCGCGTCCTGGGCGAGGCGAAACCCCCAAACCACGATGCGTCTTGCCGTCGAGCTTGCTCTCGGTGGCGACGTTTCGCTCCCCCTCCCTGTGGGACTGACATTCACTGACGCCGGAGAGGGACGTTTCTCATCTTCTTAGGACGCCTCCCACAAAATCGGCCTCGAAGGGGCTCGCTCAATCGCAACACGATTGTATCCAAATTTCAGATTTTTTGTCTTCTGTCTTTTCTTTTTTGTTTTTCTTTCCTTTTTTTCAACTGTTGTTGCCGTGTTCCCGGACTACGGCGTCACGG
>NW_020869449.1:455397-462897 GCF_003789085.1 Penaeus vannamei
ATAATAATTATAGTAATAGAAATAATTATTATATTAATGGCAATGATAATTATCAAAATCATGATAACAATAATGATAATAATAATAACAATGATGATAGTAATGATAATAATTATGGTAATAATTAGAATGATGAGGATAATTAATACAATGATAGCAATGATATTACTAATTATGATGAGGGTAATAGTGATAGTAATGATGATAATATCAATAATAATAACAACAGTAATGATATTAGCCACAGTACTAATAATTGTAATAACAACATTTATAATATTAACAATCATTATAATGGTGATACTGATAATAATGAGAGCAGCATTAATAGTAGTAGCAATAAAAATGAAAATGATAATAAAAATAACAGCAAAAACAATAATGATGATAATGAAAATGATAATAACATTAACAATAACAATGATAATAATAACAATAATAGGATTGATGATAACATTGATTATAATGAATAAGGATAATAATAATGATAATGGTAATGATAATAATGACGTTAATGGTGATGATGATAATAATCAATAATCAATTATAATAATTCAAATAAATACTACTACTAATGATAATGATAATAATGATAATGATAATAATAATGATGACGATAATAATGTGACAAAGATGAAAGTAATAACAAAATTGATAATGATAATATTAATGATAATGATGATATTGATAACAGTAATACTGATGATAACAATGGTAATGATGATGATGATGATGATGATGATGAGGAGGAGGATAATGATAACAGTAACAATAATAAATGTTATAATGATATTAGTAATGATGGTATTAACTGAACTAATAATAACAATAATTATAACCAAAACAAAAACAATAACAGTAATAATTATATCAACAATAATAATAGTAATAATAACAAAGATAATAGTAATGACAACAGGTATAATGATAATGAGACTAATAATAGCGATAATAATCATACAAAAAACTATCATTATTACTAGTAATATTACTATAGAACAAATAGAAATAATGAAGATGTCATAACAATGATGACAACAATGATACTAATGATATTTATGATACCAATTATAATACTAATAAAAAAATAACAACAGCAATAATGATAATAATATTATTAGTTATAACCACAATAATGATAATGATAATATTAGTTATAACAATAATAATGATAATAATAATATTAGTTATAACAACAATAATGATTATAAAAATAGCAACAACACCACCCCCAATAAAGATAATAATAATCATAATAATAATCATCATCATCACTATAATAACAATGGTAATAATGATATTAATGATAATGATAATAATTATTATGATAATAATAATAATGATAATAATAATAAAGATAATAATAGTAATGATAAGGATAATGATAATGATAATAATAAGAATGATAATGATAATAATAATAATAATAATAACAATAATAATAATAATAATAATAATAATTATTATTATTATTATTATTATTATTATTATTACAATTATTATCATTATTGTTATCATTATTATTATCATCATTAATATTATTATCATTATTGTTATCATCATTGCAATTATAATGATAAAGATAATAACAATTATAACAATATTAAAATAATAACAACAATAATAATAGTAATAACAATAGTAATAATAATAATAATAATAATAATAATAATAATAATAATAATAATAATAATAATAATAATAATAATAATAATAATATAATATATAATAATAATATAATGGTAATATCAAAAATGACAAAAAAATTATCAATAATAATAATGATGGTAAAACTACTACTACTACTAATATAAATAATATAATAATAATAATAATAATAATAATAATAATAATAATAATGATGATAACAATAATAATAAATAAATAATAATAAATAATAATAATAATAATAATAATAATAATAATAATAATAATAATAATAATAATAATAATAATAATAAAATAATAATAATGGTAATATCAAAGATGACAATTTTTTTATCAATAATAATAATAATGAAAAACTACAATTGCTATTACTAATAATAATATTAATGATAAAAAAATAATGATAATAATAATAATAATGATAAAGATAAGATAATGAAAATGATCATAAAAATAACAATAGTAATAATAATAACAATAATAATGATTACTCTTTCGTATCATCATGGGAGTCCGTTGCACAAATGCGATAGGGTTCTTCCCCCGTGTCAGCGCCACTTCCTGTCGCCTGCCCTGGCTGCCTTTCTCGGACGCAATACACGTTAAATGTGTATACGTCTTAAACAGTTTAGTGTTGTAATATTCAAAGACAAATATTTTAGTACTTAAATATTCTACATTAAACATTTTAATGCTTAAATATCTTTTAACAAAGAATATATGATAATAATTATGATAATAATTATGACATTAATGATAATAGATATGACATTAACAAATATGGTAATAATAGTTACAGCGATGATAATAGTATAAGGATAATGATTGTGGTAATATTAATAATAATAATAATAATAATAATAATAATAATAATAGACATGATATCACATCATTTTGATATATGATAATGATAATAGTAGTAATACATATTTTCGATAATAATATGAATATCAAAAATTAGAATAAAGGTAGGAATGATAATAACAGCAATGATGATAGTTATAATGATATCAATAATAATAATGACAATAATAATAATCATAATGGTAAAAAATATTATTGATATCGGTAATGATAGTAATGATAATGATAATAACAAAGCAACAACAACAATAATAATAACAATAATGATAACAAGAGTATCAATAATGATGATAATGATTATATTAGTAAAAGAAAATTATGATAATGATGAAAATAAAAACAGTATTAGCAATAGCAATAGAAATAATACAAAAATAATGATTATGATGTTGATGGTAATAATGATAACAGCAACAACGATACTACCACTAGTAATAGTAATATGAGAATGATGGTGATGATGATAATAATAATGACAATTATGATAAAGATTTTAATCATGATGAGAGTAATAATAAGGAAAATAATAGTAATAACTATAGACATTATCATCACCACAGTATTATAACAGTGATGATAATAGTAATAGTAATTATAAAAATGATAATAATCATAAACTTTTTATTATTAGTGCTATTTTCCTCAATACTTTTCTTTACATTTTCGATGATGATATAATTCTCAATAATTAAAAAATAGAATAATATGATGATAATAACAAAGTTAATAGTTATGATTATATCAGTGACATATATAATGATCATGATGATAAAATTATAATAATAATAATTGTAATAATGTTATTGATGATATTGGTAATAAAACAACAGCAGAAATAAAAACAGCGATACAATAATAATTAATATGATAATAATAATAATAATAATAATAATAATAATAATAATAATAATAATAATAATAATAATAAAAATAATAATAATAATAACAATAATAATAATAATAACAATAATAATAATAATGATAATCTATGATCAATGATAATAGAAATAACAAAAACAACAATGGTTATCATAATCATATTATTGTTATTAGTAATGATAATGGTGATGATAATGACAATGATAGTCATGACATTATTAATAATAATGATATAATGATAATAACGATAATGATAATATATATAATAATAATAATAATAAATAATAACAATAATAATGAATAATAATAATAATAATAATAATAATAATAATAATAATAATAATAATAATAATAATAATAATAATAATAATAATAATAATAATGAAAATAGTAATATAATAATAATGATACTGATAATAGTAGTAATAATGATAATAAAAATAATAATAATGATAATAATAATAATAATAACAGTAATAATAACAATAATAATTATAAAGAAATAATGCTAATAGTAATAATGAAGATAATGATATTAATTATCATTATTATCATAATACAAATGATGATGATAATGGCAGTAATAATAATGTTAATTATTATTATCATGAAGGCAGTAGTATTGACCTTAATGATTATGATAATAATAACAACAATGGTGGTAATAGTAGTGGTAGTCGTAGCTATAATAATGAGGTTAATGATAATGATAATAATAGTAAGAATGACAATGAAATTAATAATAATGATGACAATGATGATAATGACGATCATAACAAAATAATAATGATGAAAATAATCATAACAAAATGATAATAATGAGGCTAATGTTAACAGTGATAATAATTGGAATAACAAAAATAATAATATTAATAGTAATAACAATAATGTTGATAATGATAATAATGATAATGATAACAATGATAACAATAATAATGATTACAATAATAGTAATGATAATAATAATGATAATGATAATGACAATGATAATGATAATGAAAATGATAATGATAATAATGATAATAATAATAATGATAATAATAATGATAATAATGATAATGATTATAATAATAATGATAATAATGGCAATGATAATAATGATGATGCTAATAATAATAATGATAATGATAATAACATAATAATCATGATTATAATAATAATAACAGTAATGATAATAATGAAAATGATACTACTAATAATGATGATGGTAATAATATTAATAATAATGATAATAATAATGATAATAATGATGATGATGATAATAATCATGATGATAATAATGATGATGATAATAATAATGATGGTAATGATAATGATGAAATTATAATGATAATAATGATAATAATGAAAATGATAATTATAACAATAATAGCAATAATATTAACAATGATAATAATGATAATAATAATAATAATGATAATAATAATAATAATAATAATAATAATAATAATGATAATAATAATAATAATAATAATAATAATAATAATAATAATAATAATAATAATCATCATCATCATCATCATCATCATCATAATCATAATCATAATCATAATCATAATAACAATAATAATAATAATAACAATAGCAATAACAATAACAATGACAATGACAGTGACAATGACAATGACGATAATGATGATCATTAAAATAATGAAAATAATAAAAATAATGAAAATAATAATAATGATAATGATAATGATAATAATAATAATGATAATAATAATAATAATAATAATAATATAATAATAATAATAATTATTATTATTATTATTATTATTATTATTATTATAATAATAATAATAATGATAATAATAATAATAATGATGATAATGATAGTGATAATAAGAACCATGAACCATGTTGACAAATGTGGAAAAGTATGAATGAGAACGAATACATGTATTTCTGACGAAGATATAATCGAAACCAGTAAAATGCATCTCTTGTATTGTGAAGATATGCGCTCTCATTCATACCTCTCCACAATAAGAATCATATTGATTATGATATTAATAACAATAATAATAATAATAACAATGATAAAAGCAATATTAATATTAATATTAATGATAACCATGATAATGAAAATGTTGATAATAATGATAATAATAGTAACAACAACAACAACAACAACAATAATAATAACAATAATGATAATAATAATAGTAATAGTAATGATAACAATAATAAGAAGAAAAACAACAATACTACTACTACTACTAATAATAATAATGATAACAATGATAATAATAATAATACCAATAAAAGTAATAGCAATAGTAACAATGATATTGATAATGATAATAATATGAACAACAATAATAATAAAAATAGTAATAATCTTTATCATCATCCTAATTCTCCTACTCATCATCATCATCACCATCATCGCATCATCACCATCATCATCATCATCATCATCACCATCATCGCATCATCACCATCATCATCATCATCATCATCATCATCATCATCATAATAGTAATAATAATAATGATAATAATGATAATGATAATAACAATGATGATAATCATATTAATGATACTGATAATAATGATAATTTTAATAATAATAATAATGATAATAATGATAAATAAAAAACAATCATAGCAAGAATAACAACAATAATAATCATAATAATAACAATAATGATAATAACAATGATAATAATAATGATAATTTTAACAATGATAATGATAATGATAATTTTAACAATGATAAGAATAAGCGTAAAGTAATAATAACAGTAATAATAAGAACATCGGGAGAAATGAGTAACACGACGATGGAATCTATGACGATTTCCGACTACATCATCATCCTCACCGCCGTCATTTTCGTAATAATTGTCTTTATCCCTGCCATTTATAATTAATGATAATAAAAGCAACAGTAAGAATAAAAGTGCTTTAGAGGATGAACGAGAAAACAGATTCAAGGAAGAGAAGCAGAAGAACAGTAAAAGCTAAAATTGGAAACAGATTGATGAAGACCGTGATAACGGAGACAAGAACGAAGAGGAGGTGAAGAAAGAAATCCGGCATTAGCGCGAGGGGAACAAGTCGTACAGATAAAGACGCAGTAGATGATGAAAGGAAGTTATGGGCAGAATGCAGCGGGAAGGTGAGGGTGCGGATGAAGGAAGAGTATTTACAGAGGATAACAGAGCATAAAGCAAAGAAGATAAGAGGGAAATGAAGGATGTGTAGCCTTAAGAAGAAGAGGGATAGTGGAGAGGAAAAGGGAAGAAAGCTATAAGGAAGAGGAATAGTAAAAATGGTAACGGGAGGTCTCATTATGATAAATGCCTGTCTTGTAAGAGGTGAAAAAAGGCGGATACGCATTCTTTTGTATAACGGAAATGCAATTTCTTGCTTAAGAATAATCCTGATTTTTGTAAGGATATAAAAAACGATTATTTCAATTTACACTTATTAACTCAAAAATATACAGACTATATACTAATGATACGCGAAAAAAGTGACACACAACACGGGGGCAGAAAGTGACACACAACACTTAAACACGAAGGAGGGAGAAACACGCGTGCCACGAATGGACTGCCACGAATGGCTATGGGTCACTGCCACGAATGGTAACACTATCAATTACTAATGGACTGCCACGAATGGTAACACTATCAATTACTGCACACGAAACACACACTGCCACGAATGGTAACACTATCAATTACTGCCACGAATGGGACTGCACGAATGGTGCCACCACCACACACTGCCACGAATGGTAACAATCACTATACACAATACTACGAATGGCCACCACACACCACGGACTGCCACGAATGGTCTATCAATTACTACGGTGGTCACTGCCACGAATGTATGGTACACTATCTACTGCACGAATGGTAACACTATCCGAATGGTAACACTATCATTACTGCCGAATGGTAACACTATCACGAATGGTAAGCTGCCACGAATGGTAACACTATCCTGGTAACACTATCCTGCACGAATGGTAACACTATCCACTAATGGTAACACTATCAATTACTACGAATGGGTGCCACGAATGGTAACGAATGGTCCACTGCCACCACGGCCACGTTATCAACTGCCACGA
>NW_020869449.1:472897-477897 GCF_003789085.1 Penaeus vannamei
TAATTACAATGGTTATTCTTTACATAAATACATTCATATCTACAGTTGATTATTTAATAGGTATTCTTTTAATTTCGTTTTGAAATTACAAAAGCTATTAATGACTCTTATATTATCTGGTAACATGTTCCATAGCTTGGGTCCACGTATTTCCATTTGTCGTGCCCCTGTATCAGTCCTCGATCTCTTAACATAAAGAGAGTTTACTTTGCGTGTCACGACACCTGATGTGGTCCCTACAGTTTGCAAGGGCATTAACCATTGCGGATAATTCCCATGAATGAGCTTGTAGATGAAAACACATGTATCATAACTGCATTTAGGTTGGACTTTTAACCAATTTAATTTTTGGATATGTGGGCTAATGTGATATTACCTAATGCAACTCTTGCAGCAAAGTTTTGTAATTTTTGTACTTTTTGCATTTGGGTTTTGTTAGTCGAACCCCAAATATTTGAACAGTAGTTAATAATGCTTAGAACTAGAGTTTGCACAACCATGATTCTAGTTTCAGTAGTGATTTGATTTTTTATGTGATTAAGATATACTAGGGTGCCCATTACTTTCCTGTGTATCTTGTCAACGTGTTGTTCAAATGTCATGTATTTGTCTAAGTGTACTCCCAGATTATTCACTGAAGTGTTCGGCTTGATAGAGCAGCCTTCAAATTCTATGGTCGTGTCATTGGGAATTTTAGCTATATTCTGCCGGCTACCTATAAATATACATTGAGTTTTATGTGGATTTAGTTTAAGGCCATTAGTGTCAAAATATAATTTTGCTTGTGTAAGGGTATATTGAGTGTTTCTTATTAATGTATTCAAGTTGTTTACAGAGTCACTATGAAGAAACTGTGAATCATCGGCGTACTGTACCAGAAGGCAGTTATGAGCTATTGTTGATAAATCATTTATGAAAACTGTGAATAGGATCGGACCTAAAATGGATCCTTGTGGAACACCAAAAGGTACTTCTTGTTTTGATGACATACAATCTTTGATTCTTACCGATTGGGTCCTTGCATCTAAATAACTTTTAAACCAAAAGGTATCAATTTTATGAATTACTCATTTGTTGAGGAGAATTTCATGGTTAACACTTTCAAAAGCCTTAGAAAGGTCGCATAATGTGAGCAAATTTACTTGATTATTGTCTATGTTATTATAGATCTCACCAGTAATTTGTAGTAAAGCTGTTTCAGTAGATAACTTATTTCTGAAACCATGTTGCGTTTTAGATAATAAGTTATTGGCCTCCAGGAAACTCGTTAATTGATTTGCAACAATTTTTTCAAGAACTTTAGATAATATAGGGAGTATAGTGATAGGGCGATAATTATTCACATCGTCTATATCCCCCGACTTGAAAATTGGTGTTACTATACCATGTTTCCAAAGCGACGGAAAGACACCAGTGACCAGAGAGGTGTTAATAATGACCGTCAAATAATGTGCAATTGCGGGTAGACTATCTCTGATAAAGCGCAAAGCAATACCGTCTGCTCCTACAGCATTTGTTTCGCGAAGGTGTTTTATTACTAAGATTATTGTTTCTACGTCCACTGGTTGTGGTCTGAAAAGATTAGTTGTAAACATTGCCCTATCTGTGTTTCGTTGTAATGTAAAAGCAGTTGTTTGTTCATAAGTTAGTTTTTGAAAAGAAGTGATTAAAATGTTCTGTGTTTTGTGTAGGCCCTGCACAATCACTAGTGAGTTTGTTTTGAGGCACTAGTGTTTTAACAGTTTTCCATGTTTTATCAGAGTTGTTCTTATACTCGGTAAATTTATTTCTGAAATAATTTCTTTTAGCAGATTGAATTAACGTTTTGACATTTTTCTTTTTACTTTATAATCTAATTGAAAGGCAGCTTCATGTCTGTTAAATTTAAGAGCTTGGTGGGCTTCATTTCTATCGCAAATGGCTCTCTTGATGTCGTCATTTATCCATGGAGCAGGGGGACGTCTGACGATTCGTGTTACGTAGGGAGCCAGCGCATCGATGCTGGTATTAATAACTTCCGTGAGAATAGTTACTTGTTTGTTTACATTATCTGTCGATGGAATATTTAATAGATTCATTTCTTTAGACAGGATAAGTTCGCGGAAAGACTGAGGGTCATAGTGTTTGAAATCGCGAAAAGTTTTTATTACTGGTGATCTCTTTGTTTTCTTTATATTTATCGTCATCGTGATAAGTTCATGATCAGCAACGTGGCACGGGGTGACATCGGAATGGAGAATGAGATCTGGTCTGTTAGTTATTATTAAATCTAATAGAGAAGAGGTGTTTTCTGTAATTCGAGTAGGTTTATCTATTATTTGTTCTAATTTATTTTTCTTAATTACCTTCGCTAATTTAGCATTAGATTTTGTTAAATCGTCATTTAGGTCACCTAAGATGAAAAGCGGTTTCTTTTTTAAGGATATTTCTCTAAAAACCTTTTCAATGTATTCAAAAGATTCCGAGGTAGCATGAGGTGCCTATAGACAGTGCCAATAATGAAGGAAGGAAGCATGTTGCTTTGTACGGTAACCCAGACATCTTCTACGGCAGTATTGTTAACTTCTGTAGTAGATATCCTGTTTGACTTCAGGGTATCCCGTACATATATACACACTCCTCCTCCTCCCCCTGCATCACATCTGTAAACTTTAAAATTTGGAATATTTATGAAATTACTGACCATTTCCTGGTGGAGCCATGTTTCACTTATGCATAATATGTCTATGTTTCTCTCCTCAACAAGCATTTTAATTTCTTCAAAATGCCCGAGGAGAGACAGCGTTTATATGCTCTATTTGTATGACATTTTGCGATCTAGTCATTGGTAACGCTGACGGCGTTGCCTGGTCAAACATTCTGATCGCGCTTGTACTTGTTTTTGTTTAGGAACACTTTAACATTGTCAGGAAAAGTATCAGAGTCTAAAAATAGTTCAGGTTTGATGTTCTTTCCTCTTACTGACACCGTAAAGCTGGTGTAGTAATCATGTGTCATCACTGTCTTATGGGCCTTGACACTTATGTTTTCAAACTTTTCGGATAGATGTTCTTCTATATCCTCTTCGTTTGTGTCTGGGTGACAACTGGTGATGTAAAGGTAGACTGTGTCAGGACGATCTGCTCCCTTTAACGGCTTTGGTGTTTGGTGTTCTCTGTCTCTTTTTCTCTGATTTCTTGACTTGACCTTGGTGTAACCGTCTTCATCAATTTGTGTGGATTTTGCTCGTTCGGCATAGTTGTTAATGATGACTGGTGGTACTGCTGGAGGAGGGGGGGCAGCGGGTTGGGCGGTAGCCCCTTGCACCTGCTGCTGAGCTGTTTCCTCCCAGTGGCTGTCTACTGCAGATGTTAAGTATCTTTGCATCTAAGTCAGAAAGAGAAAAGTAGTGCTCTTTTAAAATTACACTATCGTCCCCTGTGCAAATCTCCCTGGGCATCACCAATAAATAATTTGAGAAAAGTAGACAGGCGATTAGGCGACCGGGCTGTAGACAAAGTGCACGTGAATACATAATGGTCACCAGTGTATAAACCTATCAGGCTTTACCTTATACTCCAGTTCACCGACATCATTGTTCCTAAGAAAACAAGAAAAACACCTCATACCCGAAAGACCTGAGACTACCTTGGAAAACTCATGGCTGAGGGAGGCAACGCATCTCACACACGCTGCCTCGTTATCTCGCATCACGGTGAGAAGCTGTGAATCATCGGCAAGGAAGAAGCCAGTTTCCGGTGGTGAGTGTGGCAAGTTTTGCAACTGATAATGGGAAGAGTTATGAGTCATGAATTGAGAAAGAGAGAAGGCGGACGCAGTGGGGAAAGGAGGCGGGAAGCAAAGCGAATAGATGGGCAAAACCAGGAATATAAGAATATACAAGAAATATGTGATGATGCTGGAAATGGAGAATTGGTAATCTGCTTTCTATGTGCTTTTCTTTTCTCCACTCCTAATCAGGTCCTGAATTCAAGATAAAGAGGTAAGTCAAGGACATGATATGATGAAAAGGAAGAGAGAGAGAGAAGAGAGAGAGAGAGAGAGAGAGAGTGAGTGAGTGGTGAGAGATGAGAGAGTGAAAGAGAGAGAGAGAGAGAGAGAGAGAGAGAAGAGAGAGAGAGAGAGAAGAGAGAGAGAGAGAGAAGAGAGAGAGAGAGAGTGAGTGAGAGAGTGAATGAAAAGAGAGAGAGAGAGAGAGAGAGAGAGAGAGAAAGGGAAAGAGAGAGAGAGAGAATGGAGAATGAAGAGAGAGAGAGAGAGAAATAAATAAGAGAGAGAGAGAGAGAGAGAGAGAGAGAGAGAGAGAGAGAGAGAGAGAGAGAGAGAGAGAGAGAGAGAGAGAGAGAGAGAGAGAGAGAGAGAGAGAGAGAGAGAGAGAGAGAGAGAGAGAGAGAGAGAGAGAGAGAGAGAGAGAGAGAGAGAGAGAGAGAGAGAGAGAGAGAGAGAGAGAGAGAGAGAGAGAGAGAGAGAGAGAGAGAGAGAGAGAGAGAACGAAAGAGAGAGAGAAAGAGAGAGGAACACATAATAGATGTAGTTCATCTCACAGATCCATTACCCGAGCAATTACTGGCGTTACATGCTTTACAGGCTTCGAATATATTTTCCAGGAATCCGTATGATCTGTGAGTGATCAATTCCAAGTATTTGGCGTTCGCAGTTATATGGAGGAGGATTCGGTGGATGAATTTTACGTACTTGTAATCTCTTTAAAGCCTCTGGAAACCGAGATTAATCTTAAGTTCTTTACCTATTAATTGCATTGTCGTTCCACTAAATTTACTTTATTCACATTCGCCGATATTGCTTTTTCGTAAGAAGTCATATACATAAAGAGAACGGAGGTGTTATAATATTTGCTAGTCAGATGGCTCGGTGCGGCCGTAAAGTATGTCGTCAAACACCCACAGCTGGGTCGGAAAGTGAAATTTAAGATAAGAACATACCATTTTTCATGTTTATTTTCTCTTATTTCCGAGTTCTTAAGCATTTCCTTCTACTTC
>NW_020869449.1:482897-487897 GCF_003789085.1 Penaeus vannamei
CTGACAGCCAGCTCAATCACAACCGGATATTGCACTGAAGTCTCCAACATAGAAAATCTCTTCCACGTCGAGTTTTAAACAACAGTAAGAGTACACACAGCAATAAGAGATATGAAACCAAAAGCTTGCTTCAGTCTGAATGCCATAATACTCTCGTCGACTGTAGTACCCTCTCCTACCGAGGGCTGAAGTTTGCTGGAGATAGTTACTAATGCTACTCCCCGACGAGCAACGTTGTCCACCCCAGCCGATGTTGCCCCATTTATGTGTTCGACAAGCTGCAGGGGCGGCAGTCCATTTGCGTGGTTTCTAAGAGCAGTGCACTTACAAACAAGAGATGGCGCTGACTTAGTTTACATTTTCGCTTAAGGATATATTTCCCGCAGGTATTTAGAGCTAAGGAAGCAATGTAGTTCAAGAGAAGTGTTGCGTAACTACAATCTAATAGTTAATTTCTGTGAATGTCCAAATATATTTCTAAATAATACTCATATTATGGATATGAGCACAACTAAGGGCTGTATCAAAGGGTTGAATCAGTCTCCATTTTCTGTTTTCATTTTAATTCTTGTCCCGGGTGGAAATAGAGACAAGTCGAATACAGTTTTCTGTCACTTTTTTCACAATGCATATCTTCAAATTATGTTGTTTTTACATCTGGAAATGTCATAATCTGATGATCACCATTCCGTAATTGTTAAAATTATCCGATGTCGCTGTATGACAAATGAGCGGTCATGTTTTACATTGCTATTTTCGATTTTTTAATTTTGCTCAACCCTCTCGGACGTATAATGAAGCTCAACTGTTTGCGTTTCTTTATAATAAAACATAGTAATTCTTTGATATTAGAGTCTGGTGATTAAAAGGAAAATAATACGGGATTTTAATTTCAATAACGCATCGAAACGTCGTGACGCAATCTCACTACACTTATTCCGTCTCAATGAAGAGCGACGATAGTTCCTCGCAGACTCTGAGGCGTCTCCGCGGTGCATAAATTGCATATGCCATTCCCAATCCACATTAACTTACAGTTTTCATGCGAAAATTTTTCCAATCCACTCATCATACCCATGTATGCTTTATGATAGTTTCATCATTTGGTTTGTTATGTGGGTTTTGGATATGATGGTAAATGTTTTGTTCTTATTCGCCATCTGTCATGTAATAAAATAATGCAAATTGCATATCTTAGTTTTTAGATAATAATTTATTATTATTAATATAAATAAATAGACAAAATTATCCGCGGCCATCGAAATATTTGGTTCATTATTCTCGGTTCTCGAATAGAGTAAAAAGATCTCCATATGGCAACACTACTCAAAGAAGGCGCGCGCTAGCAAAAGTAACGTTTAGCTCATGATTGGCCACAAGTAAAGGTAACGGGACTATTTTTTCTGGCTGTATATATATGGTCAAGTAGTTCATACTCCGAACAAGTGCCTTAAGACTTTTACAGTGCTTCCTCATAGTCACCTATGGTTACTTGGTACCTTGCACTCCTAGGTTGATCTGATTTCGTACCAACATTTGACCCCCTTTATCCTCTGGGGCTATGGGGAGGTAGTGATGGGTAGGCAGGCTGTGCTCGACCACTTCCCCAAGGGAACCTACGAGCAGTGGATCATGTACATGATATTCTTTGGAGGATGGCGTTGTCCTCCGACCCGGACAACGAATGTTAAGCTGCAGATCGCGTTGGGTGGGCGACTACCGGAACTCGGGTTAGAAGCGGAAGTTATAAATAAATAGATAAATAAATAAATAAATAAATAAATAAATATATATATACATATATATATATGTGTGTGTGTGTGTGTGTGTGTGTGTGTGTGTGTGTGTGTGTGTGTGTGTGTGTGTGTGTATAAACATATATATGCATATATATATATAATATATATATATATATATTATATATATATTATATATATATATATATATATAATATTACGTGTCCAAAGTGATCTGTGATAGTGCTACATAGGAGAGAAAAAATCGTGAATGTATAGAGCATATAATCCAACCAAAATAGAAATAATAATTCATCTGATAACCTCACAAGTTTATAAAATGTATTATCGGTCCATACGTACGCGGACTTTTTTAAACCAACAGGAGTGCCAGAAAGTGCCAACTAGGAATACTAGGATTCATTACAGTGTTTGAGAAGTTCATTAGTTCATCGAGAATGCCTCAACATTCAGAATCAGTGAAAAGAAAATAATAATAATAATCTCCACCCATGAAAAGTATACCAAATTACGAAAGCATTAGGAAATGATAAGCAACACCTGTGCCACAGGTCGCCGAGTAACAGTGCCAACCGCGCGGGCATTTCAGTTTCCACTCAAGTAGATTTGCTAAGGAACAGTCAACGGCCAGTATGTAAGTACAGTACATCACAAAATCAGGTAAGTTAAAAATGGTTCCCATAAAGCGTAAAGTTTCATCTGACATTCGACAGAAGAAGCGCCTGCTTAATCAAGTAATAATAAAGCATAATTCAAGCTTTGGCACCTCAGATGAGCGCCAGACGCCGACCCTACGACCTGCGGTCAGCCGAGGCCGCACCCCGTTAGGCTTAACAACAGCTAAGGAATGCGACGCCGCTCCGAAAAATTGCCAGATACAAAATCACCCTTATAACTCCCTTTATCCCAAACCCCATCCTTACCCCCTCCAATACCATCCTAAATCCTCCCACACCACCCGCATCCTTCCCTCAATTCCTCTGCTGCAACACTACAATTTAAGGACATTATAATGCATGGGCTCATTATAATGGAGTGTGTGTGTGCGCCTATGCAGACTGTTCATACGTTCGTGCGCGAGTATGAGCGCGTAGGCACGAAAGTGCGCAGGTGCATATGTGCGCATGTACATGCGTATATATGTGTACAGGTTCATATGAGTGTAGGCGAGTTTAAATTCATGTGCGGATACATGGGTATGTATGCTGCTGTTGTCTACGTAAGGCTATAAGGTTCCATATAGCTTTGTGATAGAATACATTATATATGGGTAAGTTCCGTGCTTATACATGAGGGTATACATGGGTTTAAAGGCGTAAATATGCAAATTTGTACATATGTGGTATATATTCATGCATGAATGTGTACATTTACATGTGTATATAAGCATGTATATACGTGTATGGGTATATAGGTATGTATAATGTGCGTGTTTATGTGTATGCGTGGGTGAATGTATAGGTAGACATATGTAGGTATTTATATGTGTATACGTAAAGGTATACGTATATAGGTGTGTGCAGGATGTAGGAAGGTGGATAAATAATTAAGTATATGTATGTATGTAAGTACGTATGTATGTACGCAGAGGTAGTTATATGCAAAGCAAGTACAGATATATACACATATGTAAAGGGGGGGGGGGCACTAGTGTATGCTGCAAATGTATGTGCTCATATACGGATGCGTGAGCACATGCAGGGATAGATACATGCGTATGTATAATGATAGGTAGGTTTGCGAGGTATGCAAAAAGGGGTGATTACATATACACGGGTGAGTATACACTCATGTATACTCACTCACTTATCAATAACATATAACAAGCGCATAAACGGACAGGCGATGTGAACATATGACTAGGTCAGACTATGATGGACATGTATGTAGTTATTTATAACGTAAGAATAAGCATCCATATCCATAAGCATAGATACAAGAATAAATGTGTATGCTTGCATATGCATATGCGTGGGAATGAGCATATGCGTAGTACTTAGAGCATGTGCGGGAATGAATACGTCTGCATCAGGTGCACATACGCACAAATTAAGTTAATAAAATAAAATAAAACATATATGCACTTCTGATAATTAAGCCCAGCTCACGGGAGTAATGAGCAGGCCGTGCATTGCCGCTCCTAAGTCCACTCCAGGTAGGACCAAACCTGCTGGGGGGGACTTATCAATGGCATTCCGGCTAAATTACTCCCCTCCCACCAAGATACACCTAAGCCAGTAGGTGGGAGGTAAATCGGCTGTCCACCTCCATGAACAAACGCATCCAGCCATGGCCCCCATTCCCCGGAGGCGAAGGAGCCCCTGGTTACGGCGGCGATCAGGATCGCTCCGGAGCAGGGGGTGCTAAAAATATCCGGGTAAAGACAGGCCGCCCAACGTTGATGAACCTTTGCACATACAATATAAGGACCATGAGAACTGAATCCGACTTACTAGCCTTACTAGAGGAACTCTCTTCCATTAAATGGGATGTAGTAGGACTCTGCGAAGTTAGAAGACTAGGTGAAGAGCAGAAGTTATTAAATGAGGGACACGTGCTCTATTGGAGAGGAAAACCTCTGGGTAGCAAACAGGAATTAGGGGTAGGATTCTTAATACACAAACGCTTAGAAAAGAACATTGTAGAATTCTATAGTGTCAGCGAAAGAGTGGCTTCTGTAACAATAAAACTAAACACTAGGTACAACTTAAAAATTATTCAAGTCTATGCTCCAACCTGCAGCCACAGTGATGAAGAAATAGAGAGCTTCTATGAAGATGTTCACTTAGCCAGCGAGAGAACAAAATCCCATTTCACAATAATTATGGGGGATTTTAATGCCAAAATAGGTAAAAAGACAGAGGGCGAAACCGCAGTAGGGAACCATGGAATAGGCACTAGGAACGAGAGGGGACAAATGCTAGTCGAATTTGCGGAGGCTCGATCACTCAGTATCATGAATACATTCTTCGAAAAAAGACTAGAACGGAAGTGGACATGGAAGTCGCCTTCTGACGTCAAAAACGAAATTGACTTCATAATTTCAAATAGGCGCGATATAATAAAAAATGTAGAGGTTATAATAAAGTAAATGTAGGCAGCGACCATAGAATGGTGAGAGGCGAAATTAAAATACATCTCAGAAGGGAAAGGAACAAACTAATGAGTAAACCACAGCCAAACTTGGCTAACTTGAGGATCAGAGCAACAGAATTTAGCCTAAACATCCAAAACAGATATTCA
>NW_020869449.1:500397-502897 GCF_003789085.1 Penaeus vannamei
TTGCTGAATATATCAACAGCCACTACCAGAGATTCCAGAGATTCAGATAGAATTGCAACATCATCAGCAAAGTCAAGGTCCGTGACCTTGATATTGCCCAGTGTTGCTTAACGCTGACTTTAGAAAATAATTCTGCCCATTATCCAGTCCATGCAAGTGTTGAAAAGTATTGGTGCAAGAATCTTGCCTCACTACTGAGTTAATAGGGAAGAAACTCGACAAGCCCCAACCCCACGTTACAGCACTTTCAGTATTAGCATATAGGCTTGCTAATAATCCAATAATCTGTTTAGAAATCCCCCTAAGTCTCAAGATCTCCTATAACGATTCACGATGCACCGAGTCAAACACCTGGAGATCGATGTAGGTTGCTAGCACTCACGACGACGTTCTACAATGACTTAAAGCGCTAGGATACGGTCTATTGTGGACTTCCCAGGAGTGAATCCAGATTGCTCCGGTCTTTGGTGCCTTAGGAGGTGGTTGCACATCCATTTCAGAATTATGTGGGTGAAAGCCTCGCTTGGTATACCGAGAAATGTGATGCCACGGTAGTTAGTTACTACAGTCCCAATGATACACTTTCTCCTTTAAGAGAGAGATGACTATGCCCCTCGACAGGTCAGGGGGAATGGAACCAGACTGCCAAATGGCAGACAGGACAGCATGCAACCCCCGTGCCATAGGCTCACCCCCAGCCTTTAGCAGTTCAGCAGGAATATTGCATATGCCTGAAGCTTAGAGATCACTTCCCTAACAAGGGAGGGGGATCTTCACTGATGGGTAGGTCGACCACAAAGATTGTGACATCCCTTGCATCTAGGCTAACAGGGGAGGGGGGGGGGTCTACCTGATATAATTGCTCAAAATAATACTCAGCCCAGAGATGATTCTTCGATTCACTGAGTGGACTGCAGACATCCACAAGGAGGGATTGGAGTTCCCTCTGATTGGCCTTCTACCTCCTCAGCAAGATTCCTGATGAATTACTTATCCTTTATCAGCAGAGTCCGAGCCCTGTGGGCTCCAATGTCTCCAACAAGAGGAGATTCTCCATTGTCCTCGGACGTTCACCGATGAACTCTGGGCTGCATCGAGTGTTACACGCCATAGGGATGCTGAGTCTGACAGGTTTTCAAGCACTGCCAACTGATCAGTGATTGCTGCAGCAAACCTACGGGTACACCCTAGAGTGGCCAATGGAGAGACGGAAGGATTTGCAGTAAACCCAAAGGGTCGCTACAACCAATCTATGATCTGTGCCACAGAACTCAGCACTTCTGTAAACCCTACAGTTCTAATGGATCTTCCAGCGAGTGCTAAGGATATGATCAAGCTCCTTAGCCACAATAGCCATATCGCTGTTCCAAGTCTAGTGACCTAGCAAAATCCCAGAGAAGGAGGCTGTTCTCGCTTCAGAGATCACCTCCCGAGCTATGGGGACCGACAGACATCTCGATATATATATATATATATATATATATATATATATATATATATATATATATATATATATATATATATACACACACACACACATATATATATAAATATATATATATATATATATATATATATATATATATATATATATATATTATATACATATACATATACTGAAATTGCTGAACCCAAGTGAGCAAATAAGGTCTATTTTCCAAAGTTAACAATAGGTAAATGAATAAATTAATAGACAAATATATATATATATATATATATATATATATATATATATATATATATATATATTCATCAACACCTACACACATACACATACACACAGTGTGTGTGTGTGTGTGTGAGAGAGAGAGAGAGAGGGTGGTTGGTATGTAAAAAGACGTATATAATACATCTTACTATTGGTATATGACTTTATACTGAAGAGCAATATAGATAATATCATTTTATGACGATTCGATTCAGTAATTAAACAATAATTCGTGAAAAATAATTTATTTCAACCAACGACCGAAGTTACTGAACCGAAGTGAGAAAATACAAATTCTGTTTTTAGTGTTAACAATAAATCGTTTTGATTCATTACATTTTCTCTTTATAGTGAGCCATGAAGCAGCTGTTGTGCATGCAGGAATATAGGAGAAATTTCTTGTCTTCTCCGACACAGAAATAAGAGCGGTCCATTTTCGTTTCACCATGCAAAAGAAGGTTTGAAATATTAGATGGCTAGAATATTATACTTCGCTTAGTCAGCTGAAAAAACTTTTTTGTATGAGCGGAGGTGCCTTGTACCATATTCTTGGGTGTCCATTCTTCCGGGCATGGCGAAAGGCTTGGTCGCCGGAAGAGAAAGTCTTGGGCAGCAAGGAAGGTGTGAACAGCTGTTTCCTCTGGACTGAGAGAGGAAGGCACAGCTTCCGTTTCGACCTTGGGAGGAAGGAGTGCATTGTTGACATCGCAACGCCCATCCAGTAGAGCATATTGTTGAAAACCGCCCAACCACGCAAATCGGCTCGTCCTCGAGCTTCTACAGATGGTTGCT
>NW_020869449.1:536419-541419 GCF_003789085.1 Penaeus vannamei
TATCTATGTCTATCTATCTGTCTATCTATCTGTCAACCTATATATATATATATATTATATATATATATATATATATATATATATATATATATATATGTAATATATATATATATATATATGTATATATGTATATATATATATAAATATATATATGTGTGTGTGTGTGTGTGTGTGTGTGTGTGTGTGTGTGTGTGTGTTGTGTGTGTGTGTGTGTGCGTGTTTATTCATATATATATATATATATATATATATATATATATATATATATATATATATATATATATATACATATACATATATATGTGCGCGTGTATGTGTGCCTGTGTGCGTGTGTATGTCTGTTTGTGTATGTGTGTGCGTGTGTGTGTGTTTGTGTGTGTATGTCTGTGTAAATGTGTAAATATTTTTTATTCGTCATTTCAGAATTCAATTGTCTATTTTAGATAGAACGAAAGTAGGCACACAGTCATAGGGATTTGCACACGACACCTAAAACAACCGCTATGTTGGATTTCTTTTAAACAAATGACACGATATTTTTATCTCCAGCCGATACGTGAGTCTTTGAAACTACTGTCCTGGGTACATCGACCTCCTGTACAAAATGTCATATATACGCTTAATTATGTGCTGCTTCGTCTGTTTTAGTAGTTTTTTATAGTATTTTTTTTTTCAAACTTCATAGCCTATTTTAAAAATTTCATGGTATAGGAACAAAATGCTTTCATGGTTGACCATTTAATCTACGGACGGAAAACCCACATTTAACTAGCATGCAACTAGATTCTCTGAATATTCTTGAACTAAGTAATCAGTAGTTTTCAGTCATGATGATAAGATATAGTATAATTTCCATTTTATATCTGAAACAAAATAGAAAGTAGAGAAGGTTTTCCTAACAAAATTTATTTAGATCATATATATAATCTGACCTTGTCGACACATGAAATAGCAGCTAATGCTTGCTATCTATGACTAGAAACACCGAGAGACATTGCGTTTTTATGCTATGTTACTCTCAAACAAAATTGGCGTCTAAGACAATGGAACATGACACTATGAAATAATCTCTATTACTACCCATACTTAGGCTCACAGAAAAGCCATTCGGTCCCCATAGAACAACTCAATTATTCGTAACGCTACAAAGAGGATTTCTTATAGAACTAAGATCACGAATTAACCAGAAATCAAACACACTCTTTGGTGCTTTACTTCTTCTCACACTAATCCGACCCTTGATTACGTCTCATATTGATGTCATTATATGCACGCAAACAAACCAGATAAACCACACTTAATCCGATTTTCTTTCTTACACGAGTTCAAAGAAGACCCCTTTCCCCGAGCCATTACTCTTCCCTCTTTCTCTACCTTTCTTTCTTGACCTCTAAGCAGTGACCTTCTCTCATGCTGTGACTGGCCCTGCAGGTTCGCTGATCCAAGTTCTGGGAGACCGACCGCGCCCTGTGAAGACCCGCCTCGGTCAGTTCAAGAGCGAGAAGGAGGCAGTGCGGCAGTGCTTCCTCTTCAGGTATGCCCTTGAGATGACCACGATTTGATAATGTATGTAGAGAGTCTAAAGGATATGTTGGATAAAGGATACGGAGCTAAGTAGATCTTTAACGGGTGTGGGAGATGAGGATGATAATGATGATAAGGAATAACAAATCAATAATTGGTTGCATTTGTGTTGTAAGATCGTGATTGTAAATGAGCAGTAATGATTATGATAGAATTAGCAAATATATTAGAAAGGAATTTCAAGAAATATCAGTATTTAGAGTATGAAAATGATTATCATCACTATTATCGTTATTGAAATAATGACTCACAATGAATAAAATGGTAATAGTCATGGCAGCAACGATATTAATGATAGTAGTAATGGTTTTGCTAATAATGACTTTAACTTAAAAAAAAAAATGATAAGACCAATCAGGATTACAAGCATATTAGAATATGTGATTTGTTTTCCTCCACTCTAAGTGTCTTAGGAGTTATGTATATCTGCATCACACACACACATATATGTATGTGTGTGATTACATACATATACATATACACACACACACATATATATGACACAACACACACACACACACACACACACACACACACACACACACACACACACACACACACACACACACACACACACACACACACACACACACACACACACACACACACACACACACACATATATATATATATATATATATATAATATATATATATATATATGTGTGTGTGTGTGTGTGTGTGTGTGTGTGTGTGCGTGCGTGTGTGTGTGTGTGTTTGTGTGTTTTATTATCATTTTTCTACAATCATTTGTACATAACATACATATATAACATCTGTTTATCTGTTTCAAATATGTATTGTGTATGTGTTTTCATATCACTTTTGTTTGTTCGTGTTTTCCAGAACTATTAACCCTTCTCTTAATAATCGTTCTTCCTTCATCTTTTCCGCAGCATGTCTAACAAGCCCTAACCATCAGCCAGTCGGTCCTAAGACAAACAAATAATGTTAACAGGACGATGTTGATACCCAGCAAATGAAATATGGCCTTTTGTTAACATCGATGATAGTATTAACGGAAAATTGTCTATTCACAGTTCACATCCCTTCAACCCACCTGGCAACCCCGCGGCAACCACCTAGGATATAATGATTTAACGATTTTAACATACTGGCGCCCTGAAATGCAACTATTAACTGTAGGAATAATAGCATTAGTGTTCTATTCCGATGCCTCTGAGTGCTCTTAAAGGCAACAAAGTAATTTAAGAAGTAATACTGATTCGATTTGATTACCCACAACATCCCTACAACGCCCCCTATGAAATGTAGTAACATAACGATAATAGTGTCAATAATTACAGTTATTTCACAGCATTTTAACCCCTTCTCTCTGTCCCCCTACACCAGTTAGGGGAACAGCCCACCCCTAAATTACAGGAAAATAAGAAAAATGTTCGTAAGAAATTTAATAAAAATGATGAATTCTCTGAAACTTATCCCCCTTACAGCGTACCTTTTGCCTCCACCTTGAAATGTAACAAAAACAGCAAGAACACTATTATTGAACATCATCTATACAAATTCGTTTTCTCCCTTTCCCGTTCAGCAGCACATGTTCAGGCCTCCCTTTCCTTTTGAAATATAACAAAATGACAGCAATAATTCGCAGTTAATACAATCATTTATATCCTTTTCCTCAATAATAACAACATCAACGACACCTATCCACACCCCATCCCCCGTAAATACAACAAAATGTCGACACCAAAATATCAACGACCCTTTCACACCCTTACCCCCTAAATACAACAGTACCATTAAAAACCTGTACACAACATCCCCTCCTCAATTTCTCCTCGCAAATATTAAAAGTTCACAAAAAAAAAAAAGTATCAATGTATTCTCACACCACGCCCCCCAACAGCAATCACCTGATCGTGGCCACACGGACGTCGGGAGGAAAGCTCCACCTGGTCGCCAACGTGGGAAAAGTCCCTCTCAACGACGCCACGCTTATCGAAGACCCGACTGAGCAGGTTACTCAGGACGACGATGGCGGTGAGTTCGGAGGTTTAAGAGGGAGGGGAGGGAGGGTAAAAGGGACTGATGGGGGGGGCAAGGAGGACGAGGTATGGAGGGGAGGGTGGGGTTGCTCAGGACGACGATGGCAGGTGAGTTCGGAGGTTTAAGAGGGAGGGGAGGGAGGGTAAGAGGGATCTGTGTGGGGGGGGGGGGCAAGGAGGACGAGTTTGGGAGGGAGGGCGGGGGTTATTCAGGATGATGATGGCAGGTGAGTTCGGAGATTTAAGAGGGAGGGTGAGAGGGATCTGGTGGGGGGGGGCGAGGAGGACGGGTTTGGGAGGGGAGGTAGGGTTGCTAAGGACGATGATGGCGAGTGAGTTCGGAGGTTTAAAAGGGAGGGTAAGAGGGATCTGGTGGGGGGGGGGGCAAGGAGGACGGGTTTGGGAGAGGAGGGTGAAGGATGGCGGTGAGGTTTAAAGAGGGGAGAGGGGAATTGGTGGGGGCAAGGAGGAAGGTCTGGGAGGGAAGGTGGGGTAAGGGTGTGTGGGGGGAAGAGAGGATGGGAAGTGGAGGGGATGGAAGAGGGGAGGTGAGGGTTGGAGGAAGGAAGAGAAGAAGGGGTAGGGGCTTGAAGTAGAGGAGGAGGCGAATAGGATAGAGGAGGAAGGAGCGAGAGAAGAAGGAAGAGATAAAAGAAAATAGGAAAGGAGAGGAAGGAAGAGCAGGAAGAAGAGAGAAGAGATGTAGAGGAAAGGGGTTAGAAATGAGGAGGTATTGTATGAGTTTCGTCGAACCAGCACTATCTGTGACTGAAAGGTGATATTACCCTGTCATCATTTTTTTCTTTTTTTGTAAATTGTATTAATTTTGCATTAGCAATTAGAAGCGTAGTGTCTCTGATATTAAATATTTGCACCGTAGAAATATAGTAGAAAGTAGTAAGAGGAGAAATCAAGTAATAATAGATCTAGAAGATAGATTTAGAAATCACGACTCCTAGCAAAAAACGCTATTAGCCATAGACGTAGCGGCAGTACATTCTCTCCTATTAGTACCCGTAGCAAAAGCAGATAGAAACCACAATAGCCGTAGCCATATTAACATGCACAGATACCCCGCCCTTAAGGATGAAAAAAAGCTAACCCACTCCTCTAGCGCTAACAAAACTAACAAACTCCCATCGAACCATCCAGAATCTGCCTCCGTGTGCTCGCTTTCGTCCCAGAGTAGCGGAGTTAGCGATAGTTCAGCTGCTACAAGTAGCGGTTCCGGCCCGGGCAAGAACTTCCCGGTGGAGCAAGCCAATCTGGACTTTAAGATCATCGTGGAACAGAAGAGCGGATCTCCCATTACACTCCACCTGGTCGCGCCCACGATGCAGGAGAAACAAGCTTGGATCAGTGATATCAGCCAGGTGAGAGAGAGACAGAGACGGGACAGATAGATAAA
>NW_020869449.1:546419-583919 GCF_003789085.1 Penaeus vannamei
TCAGGGGGATGGCGTTTCGGAATAGGGGGTTAGAGAAAGGGGAGAGGTTTATGGGCAGGGGAAGGGGAGGGGTTGGAGAAAGGGAAGTGGTTTATGGGCAGGGGAAGGGGAGGGGTTAGAGAAAGGGAAGAAGTATATGTTTGTGCAGGGGCAGACTAGGGACAGCGAAAGAGCTGTAACGATCCCCTGGATTTACCTTGCTTTTCGACCTATTAATTTTCATCACCGCACTAACGGCCGCTGTGTCCTTCGCCCCCGCTCCCCGCAGGTCCCCCGAGTACGTAGCTTCGCCCCCGCCGGACTTCGACAGCGGAAGGAACTCCCCGAGAAGAACCTCCACCTTCAGCCCTTTCCCAGGTAGTGGTATTTCTCCTTCATGTCGTCCTTACGCGCCTTCCTATCGCCTCCTTCCCTTCCCCCGCCCCCCACCCCCTCTTCCTCTATTTTTCCCCTTTTCTCCTTTCTCTTCTTTTATTCCCATTTTTAATCCTTCCTTTTCCCCAGACGGAATGATATGACGTAAACATAGATGATAAGTTAACCTCTTTGGTATCAATAGGCAACATATGCTGTAAATGAGTTAGTAAAATAATAGATAAAAATGTAATTAGATATAAATTTTGAGTAATTTATCAAAGTGTATAAAAATAGATATGAATATATGTTTGTATGTTAATATGCTACCGCAGCTCTGTATATATCTTTATGTATTATAAGTTACCACATAAGTATTTTGTTTATCTTAAATAAATAATGTGTTCCTTGTAATAAGCCTGCCCTAAATAACACTTCGAACTTAAATACTCCCATAAGAATATGTTTCGGTGTCATGTGTGATATTAAGGTGTGGTGTTCAACGTTGGTGCATGCTGATCATATTGCATTATGATACCCATAATTTGCCTATAACGCAAGTAATCTATATTTAACATCGAGGCTTTAAAATGAATCCAGTTTATGAGGGTCATGTGTAAATATGACAATAAAAAAGCATGTCCGCTGAGAGACAGTGTGCAATTTTTTGTAACGCAAAATAGCCAATATCGCAAGTGTGAGAGAGTGGGAGGCCAGGCGCCATGATGGCCCCACAGGACAGCGTGAAGGTATAATGTATGGGTTAATGTAGGGCTGGAGATGGAAGCACCACGGGACAGGTGCTGGACCTTCGACGCTCAGGTGGCCAAGGCTTCCGGAAACCAACACTGGCGCTGGTCCTACAGGCGTTGTAAGTTCACACGTGTTGGGTGTTTTTGTTCAATGACCGGTGATTTATCTTTTTTTTTATTTCATTTCATTTATGTAGAAAACGGGGACATGTTTAGATGTCACTCGGTCCGTAGCCGTGTCTCATGCACTTGCACACATTTATATGCACATATGAACACACACCACACACGCGCACACACAAACACACAAACACACACACGCAGGCGAAACAGACACGGACAAACAAACAAACAACCATATATATATAACCACATGTACCCACACACACATGCACAAACACATACGCACATAAGCAATCCACACAACCAAAAAGGTACACACAAACTCATCTGCATTGTATATCTTTTATATAACTGAAATGTGATGACTATATATGCATATATAACAATGTGTATATTTATCTGTGTATAAACGTATCAGTAAATGTTAATAATTGCATGTAAGTATCCATTTATGTATATGTGTGAATGAATCAATAATCATAATGATGTCTCCCGCTTGTTCTCCACTTGTTCTCTGTGTTATACTCGTATTTGTGTTGTGGATACGATGTCTATAGCTGATATACGATGGATTTCATAACCCGTTGATATACTATGATATACTTGAAACAATGTTTTTATCCTAGATTTGACTAATTGGGTGTTTTACCCATCCTCTCGTTCGTTCTTCACTCCTTTCGCTCTTCTGTTCCTTCCATCCCTCAACCCTTTCCTTCTTTCTTCCCTCCTTCCCTTTGTTTTCCCCTGCCTTTCCCCCACTCCCCTCTCCCTTTCGCCCCTTCTTGCTCTCTTCCGAATCGTCTTTCCCCTACCTCCTTCTCCCTTTTCCTTTCTTCCCCTCTCTTCCTTCACCTCCTCCTTCCTCACCCCTTTTTTCTCATCTTTTCATTTTTTCCTCTTTGTTTCCCTTCTTCCCTCTCTCCTTCCTTCCTTCCTCTTTCCCTCCCAACAGTCGAAGAGGAACAGCGTGAGCAAGAGGAGCGTCGCGTCCGGGAGGAGTCCGACCCCCCCGCCGCGGCCCCACAGGGAAGCGCGGGAGGGTCCCAGGAGGGCCCCAACCTCCCCGTCAGTGCCCCCAACTCTCCGTTCAGCCCCAAGAAGGTAGGTCTTGGTCTTCTCTGCCGTTATCTGTGCCGTACTGGCTTTTGTTTGTATATCTTCTTTTTTTTCGTTTGTGCATCTCTCTCTCTTTCGCTCACTCTCTTTCTCTGTCTCTATCTATTTATATCACCCTTTCCCTCTCCCTCCTCTTCTGTGTGTGTGTGTGTGATGATTTCCATGCAGTGATTCGGCAAACGTCTGTGGCGAGACCGCTGCCTCGTTCACCGTCCCCCTCTCCCCCGCAGGTCACCATCCGGACGGACGACGACCCCAAGTACCTCACCATCCCCAAGGGTCGCCGCGTCGCCGGCTCCACGTCCTCGGCTGATACACTTATTGGCGATGGTGAGTGGAGATCAGTGTGATATCTCTTTTGGAGATGGCTTCATGTTCACTGGGGTTGTATAGTTTATTGTGTGTATTTATATGGATGTTCACTGAATGTATTTTTTGTGTTCATGAGCCACAGGTCTTCCAGATTTACTTGTTTTCTCCATCACCAGAGAGCATGAGTCAGCCGGACAGCCCGACGGACGCATCCACCTCAACCCTGACGGGCGCGGGGCCTGCCCTCCAGGGCTTCTCCGACTGGAAGCTGCCCTTCGACAGCGAGCGAGTGTCCAGGACGCGCCGCCCTTCCAAGATCCTGGACGTGATCACCTCTCCGCCCCGTCCTGGCTCCGGGCCCCGGCGCTCGCTGCCGCCCAGGATGTCCTCGCTCGAGGAGCACCGTCAGGTCCGTGTCTCCCAGCAGGCTTAGAATCTAGTAGATTTCAGTCGTTCTGTGGACATTTACTTTAGGATTTTTAATCACTAATAAACACCTCTTATTCTAAGATGTAGCGAATTCCTAAGTTTTCTTTCCGGTCACACATTAGAGCATTTAAACCCTTCATTGCTGAATTGCTTCAAAGAAAGGTCCCTGGGAAGTGTTGCTTCTTCACGTGGTCTCCCCTCAGGGGTGGAACAAGATGGAGACCGTGACCTCAGGTTCAGAGGCCGAAGATGAGCAGGACCCCGTGGCCGGGATGGGCGCACGACGACGCTCCGCCGCCCGCTCCCACAGCGCCGCCCCGAGCACCTCCTCGCCAGGGTTCCTCCTCGTCGGGCCACGCGTCAGGGGCGCCAAGAGACTCAGCTGCGAGAGCGACACGGGCGGCCTGGCCTCCCCGCGCTCCAGCGTCCACACCGCCACTCCGAGGTCATCCTTCCAGGTACCGCTTCTTCACAGGTCACCGTCTATCCTTGGAGATGAAACCATACGCCAAAACAGATTTTCCCGGAATTGCATCCTTCTTGGTACCATATATTTGCAATGGGGTATCTAAATATTACACTCCATAATGCAGTATATCTTATAGCTCTTATATAAAAAAGAAAACTAAATCTATCCTCAATACGTTAAATCACGTATACTCTCATTTTTACATTCAATATGTAGAACACATACAAATCTTTGAGTGAAGGAAAGTGTGCATAATGTCATAGGAGTCTCCAAATTGATGTGTGCAAATGAAACCAATTCCAATGTAATGTAAGCATAACATAGGGGAATAAAGGGATGTAAAGGGACTGTCATTAAGGTCCATAATTAGTATGTTTATGGACGCAAATACTCCACACAGGTGCCAGACTCGCCCTCACACTCCGTGCCAAGGGTCGGGGTCGTCATTACATCCTCCCGACAGTCTCAGCGAAGGTCAGTTACTCACAAGGTCAAGTGAGGTCAGATGAGGTTTATCTTTATCTGTATATATATGTAACTCTTGGTCTTAAGGAAATAGGTAAATTAAATATTACGTTTTATGAAATTGATTTACTTTTAAATTAGAGTAGTAACTCCTCTCTCTCTCTCTCTCTCTCTCTCTCTCTCTCTCTCTCTCTCTCTCTCTCTCTCTCTCTCTCTATATATATATATATATATATATATATATATATATATATATATATATATATATATATTATATATATATTATATATATATATATATATGTGTGTGTGTGTGTGTGTGTGTGTGTGTGTGTGTGTGTGTGTGTTGTGTGTGTGTGTATATATATATATATATATATATATATATATATATATATATATATATATATATATCAGTCTATTTATCTATCTATCCATTTATCTATATATATATTTATCTTGGTAGCTAGCAAACTAGCTAGTTATATATCTTTCTATATATGTCATTAACATTCCACATTCACACTTCACTCTCACAGGAGCAGCAGTGCCTCCGCAGCGGCCGCTTTTGCAGTGGCCACAGCGGGATCCAGCAACCCGAGGGACATCCCCAAGACTCCACCCCTCGGCAGGTTCTCCGTCGGGGGCGAGGGACGTCGCTCCTCCTTCAGGGAACGTCCATCGCGACAGGAGTCCATTATCTCTACCGCTGCCACCATGCGAGTCCTCAACGTCCTTCGCCACTGGGTCTCTAAGCATTCCCAGGTCAGTACCTCTGATTTATACTCGAATACCAATGACATATCTTATAGTCTCTCTCTCCTTCACATGCATTACAAAAAAATCTTAGACCAACATAACCCTCACCCCAACATGGCTAACCGCAGGACTTCGAGACGGACTTGCGGCTGAAGACCCTCACGATCGAGTTCCTGGACGATCTGGTGTGCTGCCCGACCCTCCTGCCAGCTGAACACAAGGCCGCCTCGCAGTTACTCAGGTTACTCACCAAGGAGGAGCCAGCCAATCCGCGAGTGGATCTGAACACTCTCCTCGCCCCGCCCACCGTGAGTGATCAAACCCCATACCCAACCATCCATGGGTATCATTCGATTATCAGCATGGCTTCCCTGACACCGAGTGATCCAGCTTCTGGTTATGGGTCTGGCTAACCGCTCGAATTATTCGTCTGCTTACTAAATAATATTCAGACCAATGTGCTCTTATGCAAAGATTCTATATCCTTCAATATAGATTTTTATTTGTTGTTATGTTGTTGAAAAAGTTAGACTCACCAGATCTACCGTTTTTATATTTTTTCTGTTTTCTTTTTTATCTTTGGGTTCTTTTCCCCCTTTCCTTCTCACTTAAGGGCGGTACTATTGGTTTCACAGGCTTGAAGAAACGTCACAAAGCTTATACCTTTATTATGGCAGGAGCCAAGGACAAATAAATATTTACAATTGATAGTACCCTTTGAATGGTTGAGTGTTCCAAGTTTATACCATGGAAAGGGATTTCAGTTTTACAAAAAAAATGAGTATCAACAAACGATAATGCCATGGATTCTTATATAGGCATCATTCTTATTTAATAAAATATAGAAAGACTAGTACTGCAAATCAGCTTAGCCTCGCTCTCGCTTGTCTGTCAGTTGCATGTTAGTATGCTTATGTATACATATGTTTGTACGTGCACGTAGGTCTGTGCTTCACCTGATACGCTCTTGTAAATATACACATCATCAACACGTTCTGCAACATCATTTATTTAGAATATTGTTACATCACCCAAAAGTACTGTAAAAAATCACATTTAGTGTAGTGTAACACCTGTAGTGTATTCCGTTGTTGTTATTGTTTGTTTCTCTTCCCTGTTATGTTTTCGTCTTTCTTATTTTCGCCTTTGTTATCTTTATTTTCAGTTTTGTTTGGAGTCTGCCTGCCTGCACATAGAACTCCTGATGCTTGTGTTTCAGTACTTTAACATATGGAAGAAGATGGTATATTTTGGGAATGAAAAGATATAATAAAGAAAATAGGAAGATAAGAATCTGGAGGAAGACAAAGAAGCCATATTTGAGTGTGAATCTGAATGATGAAATAAGTAATATAATACATACTGATAAGACTGAGGCTCCAAGTTTAAGTACAACTGTAACAGTAACAATATTAGACCAATACATATATACATATATGCACAGACCCTTACGCATAATCTTTTGTACTCTATGTTTAATGAAATATACCCTAATTTAGACCCTTTTCTCCCCCCCCCCCCCCATCGCCTCGCCGCCCTCAGACCCCAAGCAAGGAGAGCATCGAGACCCTGTCAGCGCTCGAGGTGGCCGAGCAGATGACGTACATCGACCATCAGATCTTCGTGGCCATCAGGAGCGAGTGAGTAATGCTGTATGCTGTTTTTTTCTCTCTTGATTTATTCCTTGGCATTTTAATTGCATATATAAAATCATTTCTTCATTTCACTTCGTTTGGTTATATATACAATATATTTTTGTCTCTCATTATTCATGGATTATTAATATGTACGATTTGGGTTATTATGTATATCTGTTAGCTTCTCATATTTTTAAGGAGTTTTATTCCTTTAAGTGCACAAAATCGCTGGTAAACAAATATGCACATATGTAAAGGAACAAGCACACATAGAGCAATGAAAATACAGACACACATACAAAAGAACAAACGCACATAAACACATGTAAACGTATATACACACATACAGAAGAATAAATACAACGTAAACACATGCAAGTACAGAAATACACACAAAAAAACAAAAAATACACAAATACACACGGACACACGAATCAAAACAAATACACAAAAAACAAACTAATAAAAAAATCCTCAACAGAGAGTTCCTGAAGACCGCCTGGATGAAGGACGACAAGCAGCAGAAGGCGCCATATATCCTTCTGATTACTCGGCGCTTCAACGAGGTAGGACGCTCATGCCATGCCTTGTCTCTGGCAGGGATTCGGGATGTCGCCCTTCTGTGGGCAGGGAGATCCTTTGATTCTTTTATTTGCCTTTCTTCTATCTTTTATCTGTTTATCTGTCTGGTTTTCTGTCTTCTTGTTTCTCTTTCTCAATCCTCCCTATCTTTTATCCCTTTCTTCGTCTCTCTCACATCTAGACAATGCAAGAAGGTTTTTTTTATAATCTTTTTAATTTTGTTCCATTACAACGAATGATAAAGAACATATAAGGCTTCGACACTCCTAAAGAACATTAAGATTTTCTATCAATCTATCTCCTTTTATCATCTCATATCGAAACAAAAGCAGAAAAGTTCTTATAACTATATCAACCCTAACTCCATTATAGCGAACAACATAAGACTTCTACACCCGTAATGACCATTCACAAACAAACCTACATTCCAGGTGTCGCGTCTGGTGGCCTCGGAAATCATTCGAGGAGCTACCCTGGCCTCGCGCATCGCCGTCATCGAGAAGTGGGTGGCTGTGGCTGACATCTGCCGTTGCCTCCATAACTACAATGGCGTTTTGCAGGTGCGTGGCGACGAAGAGGCGGGTACTTGTAAACGAAGGTGGATTCGTGCTGGTGGAAGTGTAGAGTGTTGATTAGTTGTTTCCTTCCCTCCTCTCTTAAACTAGATGAATACATAAGAGTAATATGAATGTTATTTCGCTTCATTAAAAATTGTCTAAACGGAAATACATGCTATATCCCTAGTCGCTTCAACAGCCCCTTTTCTGGCAACATGTAAGTGGAAAAAACGGTTTGATTGTGACTTTCAAAATGGATGATTCCACTGATTGCATGGTGGTATGTTTAAACGGTGAAAACACTGTCCATTATCGACTTATTTTCTGAATCCTTTATCCTGGAATCTCATGGAATTTATGGGAAATTATTTTATTTTCCTAAAGTTTTATATGGACTGGAAACGGTACCATTGACGAAAAGATAAGAAACAGAGCTAGAGACTGCTGAGCTCTAGGTGTTGAGATTTTCTCTGGGAGTGTCGAGTAAAGACAGGATTAGGAACAACTACATAAGAGGGACAGGTAAAGTTGGACTCTTAGGAGGAAAAGTAAGAGAGGTAAGACTTGGGTGGTTTGACCATGTTCTGCGGAGTGACGTGCAGTACATCGGTAGAAGATTGTTGAGGACGGAGTTACCAGGCAAAAGAAAAAGAGGAAGAATAAAAAGAAGGTTCATGGATGAAGTTAGAGAGGGCATGCAAGAGGTCGGTGTGATAGAGGAAGTGGCTGAGGATAGGATGAATTGGAAGATGGTGATCCACTGTAGCGACCCCGAAACAGGAGTTTATTTTCCTTAACTGTGAATTAAACCTACTCTTGACTTCCTCCCAGGTGTGCTACTTAACTTCACACTTTCTCCCAGGTATGTTTATCGTTTTCCTGTTTCAAATGAGAAGTTTTACCACGATAATGATTTCTTCGTGTTTAAAAATGTCTCAGGTGGCTAAACACAATGGAAAACATCGACGGATATGTTATTCCACCAGGAAGAAAAGCACAGAACGTAGACATTCACTTTTCTTACGAAAAAAGGTATTCCGCTTCTTTTAGTCTGGGACGCTTACAATGACCACTTTGCAGGTACTCTTCATAGCACATACGGTCTCTGTATAGGTAATTCTTCTCCTTAGAAACTCAAAGGGATTGGATTCCTTCTCTCTTTATGATGACATTAATTTGTTCTGTTGTTTCATTTTTAAAAAATAGGGTAATGAAAAATTCCGTAAAGCAAGATGCGTCATTGGTGCATTTCGATTAAGCTTTCTTTAGGATTAAATTAAAATTGCATAATTTAATCAAAATGCGTTAATTACTTCTTTTGCTTTGCGACTTGCTTATCCCCATTAATATTTTTCTGTTTTATTATATCTGTGATTTAGCTTTCCTTTTGTCTTTTTCACAGGTATGCGCTGCCTTCCAGAACTCATCCGTGTTCCGGCTAAAGAAAACATGGGAGAAAGTGTCTAAAACGGTGAGTATGAAAAAAAGGCTAAGAAAGTCATGTGAATGCAGTGGCGTACAAAGACTTTCAGCTGGACAATGGTTCACTTAAAAAAATGGCATACGCCTCACTGAAGGGGCACTTTGCTATATAAGAGCGCTCTTGATTTAAAGAAGGAAAAGAACAATTGCTAAAACATACTGTGTAGACGAGACAGGATACTGGAGGTGACGGATAAGGTAGTTTGTTTAGGGAGAATAATGACGTAGTTTCGCAACGATGCAGTTATATGAATGAAGATGCTCACCATTTTTTTCTTTTCTTTTTACGTACCACCAACGGTGTTAAGCAAACAGAATGAGTCATTTTAATGCAAGTAAGAAATACATTTGATTCCAAACTGCCCTGGTAACCCTCTTTTCCTACTTTACCATGTCTCCCACCCCTCACAGACACGCCAGACCCTCGAGAAGCTTCAGGCCCTCGTCTCCTCCGACGGCAGGTTCCGCAGCCTCCGCGACGCCCTCCACAGGTGCGACCCGCCTTGCATCCCTTACCTGGGCATGTACCTGACCGACCTCTCCTTCATCGAGGAAGGCACGCCGAACTTCACAGAAGATACGCTACTCAATTTCTCCAAGATGCGAATGGTAAGGAAAGCAGAGTGCTGATAGTATTTCTGATACAATATAAAATCTACAAACATTTAGACTTGGCTACGGCGTTAATTTCAAGCACTTCCGAAATCGGTCGATTTACTGTGCACAACATTGATGATATTTTAAACATTTCCTTGCAGTTAGTTTCTTGCATGTCTTTTGCTTTCACTATATTTTGAAAACAAGTATCTAGGATGTTCCTCAACAATTTATATGCAACTAGCAGCATCTTCATTGACAGGAAACTACATTGTGCACAAGAGGAATTTACTGTGAAAATGTGAGCTTCGAAATTATTACAATTGCCATGATGTGTTCCTGACCGCCCCTTCCTCCCTCAGATCGCCCACGTGATCCGAGAGATCCGTCACTTCCAGCAGACACCTTACAAGATCGAGCACAACCCGCGCGTCACCGCCTACCTGCTGGACCCGAGCCTGCTCCTCAGCGACGACAACCTGTACCGGATGTCCCTCGACCTGGAGCCCCGACGGTCAACGCTGACCCATGTCAACGCGCCCCTCCTCACCGCCGCCACTTCCTCCGGCTCGTCGTCGAGTTCTTCCTCCTGACAGCGGCGGCGGACGGCAGGGGAGATCTGGGTGAGCCTATGAGGTCCGCCCCCCTGCAGCCGCATAGCCGACCAGGGGGGGAATAGTAGGTCTTTCGCCGCTCTAAATCTCTTGGGACGCCTCGAATGGCGCGTCCTCGCAGCCACGACTACGGCGGAAGGCGGTGGCAGCAGCGACCACCGTAACAAACGATTGTGACGACATCCATTCATGACCTTAACTATGATGATACTACACGGAGACGTGGCGGCGGGTGGTGATTCTTTGGATCTCTATGATCATCAGTCTCTCTTTATACACATTTAGCCAGACTTCCCTGCAGTGAGTAATGGGGAAATAATTTTCGTCTATGATGGCGAAAAATAAAATGGCTTTTTCCCTTTGTAGTTACCTTGAAGAGAAATGTTCTAATAGCATTTGAGATTTTTTCGATGGGCTTTTGATTATCTCATATCAACGACAGATTGTCATCGCGACATTATCCTCGGAATTTGCTTAAGATCTATTCACAATCACTTTGTAAGAGATTCTATAGTCATACCTAGAAGATTTTTCACAAGATATACACCCACAGCGTCACGTCTACGTCTTAACATAACCCTATTAAGACCACACCCTGACTCAACTTTTCCGATTTATATTACCAGATCATTCTGTCTGACTGAAAGGAGTGACGAGATTCCCTGGCTGAGTGTCGAGCCGTAGTATCCACGCACCTCCCCACTATCGTTTTCGTATCCATCTGGACGTCTACCTGATAATCAGTGCGAGGTAGCGTGGGATGACAAAATTCTACTGGATTGTAGGTTGTCATTCTACTACGATGACGTTCTCAGAACTCTAGACAGTGGCTAAGCAGTGTTGTCACAAAGAGCTGTACATGGAAATTGCTGCTGACCCAGTAACGTCGTGAGGCCAAAGACCCAAGTTTATGGTGTCTAGCTATGCCGTATTCTATTACTCTCCGATTCGCTACGCTGTGTTACTTTTCATCCTCTCTAATGTTGGTGTAAGTAGTCGCTGGGGATGTAAAGTCGTCACGAGCCTCTAAAGACACTCGCAAAGGTCAGAGAAATGTCCAACCTCTTCGTATTGCCACTCGACGTTCAGTATCGTTTCGAGATCGACCAGTTGCTTTTAGCGTTTTAAAGCCATGGATGATGCTGCGTTGGGCCATTCTCAAATTCATGTCCTCCTGTAGGTTTTACTTGGCTGGACAGGAATATCCGTATATCGACGTTGTATTATACTTGTCCAAAATAGTGTTTACTTAATGCATGGTGAATAATTGTAAAATGAAGTTGCATTTTCTGATATTCCGCAATATCTAAAGATATATTTTTTCCAACTTTAGGGCTTATTGATGTCTTTTCTTAATACAGTGGATATGCATGTTTGTAAATGCATAATCACACGTACCGAGAATTACCAGGAGTGTGTTCCATGTGGGTTATAAAGTAGCAATCAAGTGTCCTAACTTCTGTTGCTCACTCTCCCTTGCCTTGTTACTGTGCCTCTACTCTTAGCGGCGACGCTGCACACCCACCACTTGGCTGATCTGCTTCCCTGGTTCAGGTCGGGTCAGCCAGACTTTCCAGGTCACTTGACCAAGTGTTTCCATTATCCCTTTACAACATTTGGTACCGATTTTAACAGCCTGCCGTTTTTCATAATCTGGTGGGTTGGCAGAGTGCCGTTCACTTAATGCCACGGCCAACCATTAGTACAGAGAACCTCAGGCCACCCACTGATGTTTTTCATTGGTTACGAGAAGGACCAGCTCCTCCCCCACGTGAGGACGCCCCGCCCTCTCTGCACACGACACCACATCCAAGAAATTGGTACTTCTGTAGTCTTGGCGGCATTTATATATGAATTTACGTCGAATTGCCAATTTTTTCAGCAATATTTACATATATACGTCTATTTTAATATTCCGATATTCTATATGCTAATGCCATATGACGTTACATAAATCAATCGTATGGCAAGGTCGCTGCTGCTTTTCAAATTTTGGAGCTTTCTACCTCCGAACTTTTTCCCCGTTGAGTCTGGTCTGGCACAGTGCTTATTACGAGTTGTGAATAGCAAGTTCTCCTTGGAATCTCCGCCGGGTTTTTGCAATACTGGAGGTTTATCACCAAGCTAGAACCCAGATATTCCCAGATGCAGACTTGGTGTATTCTTGTCTGATTTACTTGCAGATGTAAAACCTTCATGGAGCTTTAGTTGGCCCGCCTGATGTGGAAGAAACTGTGGAGAGAGGCTAAGCCAGTGTGAAGGGATTAGTTTATAGGTGTAGTTTTATATGATAGGGATGATTAGATGTTACTACCCGTTAGATAATCGTAGAGAATTGTTCTTAATACTTTTATATAGTAGTGTGTACCTGGAAAACCATCTACTGTTGTGTTTGCTAATAATAACTCGGTCTGCCAATCTTCATTCCCGCCCCAGATAGCAAGTTGGGCAACGTTTTCGCGACGATGGGAGAACTTTGCAGTTAGCCTTCCTTTGTGTACTCTTAGACCTCGATGCTCTTAGCATTACAGTCCATAAAGATAGGATAGACTGCATTCAAGATATTTATTGTACATATATTTATACATTGATAGTATGGACAGACAGCAGAAGTTCCCTAGTTGAGAAGACATCATGTGCACATTTTGGTGGCGTAGTCAGTGGGCCTTACGGTGGCCTAGTTTAGAGTAGGCCAGTAGAGGGCCAAGTTTAAGTAGCCTAGTGTGAATAGCAGGCTGTGTAATGGCCTGGTGTGAACATTAGACTGTTTGATGGCCATGGGTATATTTGGTCTATGGTGTACCAACCCGCTTCAAGCACAAACACTTGGAACACTGAGAAACAAATGCCCACTTAGTTTAGAGTAAGGCCGGTAGGTGGCCTAGAGTAGACAGAAGGCCATTAGGGGCCTAGATTAACCTAGTAGAGTTCAGACAACCTTAGCGCACTAGGGAGTGTACCTTACGATGCTTCAGCTTGAGTCTGTCTTTCACATATCAACAAGGCCGACCTCCCCCCCCCCTCCGACCTCAGCGTTCGAGTCGGAGCGTCGGCCAAACTCTCCGCCTCTTCCTGTGTCTAGAGTATTATTGTTTAGGAAAATGACATAAATACATAATTGAAATAAAAGCCTAAGAGTTGCATCTAGAAACTTGCACATTTGCCGTTTCTTGTTTGGATTCAGCTTTAAGAGATTTTTACCTATAGTAATTTCGTATTTGCCAGTCATGTTCATGGTGTATAACTTTATATACTGCACAAGATACCAGCTGAATGATAGTATGACACCTCTAAATTCAATTTGTTTCCAGTCTGTGTGATCGTGTATGTGTCTGTGTATGTGTGTGTGTATGTGTGTGTGTGTGTGTATATATGTATATATATATATATATATATATATATATAATATTATATATATATGTATATATGTGTGTGTGTGTGTGTGTGTGTGTGTGTGTGTGTGTGTGTGTGTGTGTGTGTGTGTGTGTGTGTGTATAAGGGTGCTGGGTAGGTACGTGTGTGCTGTGAGTATATGTGTGTGTTGTGTGTGTATATAATATATAATATATATATATGTATATATATATATATATATAATATATGTATATATATATATATATATATATATATATAATATATATAATGTATAATATAATATTATATATATATATATATATATATATATATAAATGTATATGTGTGTGTGTGTGTGTGTGTTGTGTGTGTGTGTGTCTGTGTCTGTGTGCGTATAAATACATACATATATCTATATATACATATATATATACATATATATGTATGTATGTATATATATGTGTGTGCGTGTGTGTGTGTGTGTGTGTGTGTGTGTGTGTGTGTGTGTGTGTGTGCAATTCATGATGAACAGATTGCAACAGAAACAACGAAGGGAAGGACAAGAAAATACACAAATATGCCGAAGGCCTTTTCTCTAATGCTTCGCCAAGGCCTGACGATGCATTAGCGAAAAGGCCTTCGGCATATTCGTGTGTTTTCTTGCCCTTCCCTTCGTGTGTGTATGTGTGTGTTTTTGCTTTGTTTCTTTTTATTTGCGTATGCGTGTGTAGCTGTGTTTTTTTTTAATGCTTTTTCATGTTTGTCAGTGTATGTGCATGTTCGTAGGTCTGTGTGGCTATAAATTGGTGTGTGAAAGTATGCTTCTTTAGGTTTTTGTGGATTTGTGTGTGTATGTAAACGATCGTATGTGTATACATGTGAATGTGTGTGTGTGTGTGTGTGTGTGTGTGTGTGTGTGTGTGTGTGTGTGTGTGTGTGTGTGTGTGTGCATGTGAGTGTGTGTGTCTGTGCATATGTGAGTGTGTGTGTTTGTGCTTGTGTTTGAGCGTGTGTGAGTGTGAGTGTGTGTGTTTACATAATCATACATCTTCACAATGGACACCTGAGGCCAGGATGGGTCTCCCTCCCCATCCCTCGAGCGCGGTGTCCCACAAATGGCGTACTCTGTGTTTGTTACAGTCCCTTCGTGAGGACACCTGTGCTGACCTTACCCATTCCGTAGGGTCGTTTACTTACATAAGTGGCACTTAAATCTCCAATTTAATAGTTTCTCTACATATTTTATAAGAAATCTAAAAAAAAAATCGCATGAATCCTTTTCTATTTCCTCGATATATCTTCTGTGGTCTTTCGCATGCCTTTGGGACCATCTGAGCGTTCGCAGAGTCAAAACAAGTGAAGGACGATATGCGAACGTGAAGGTGGCGCCAAAAACGTTTTTACAAGATGAGTCCTTTCGAGCAAATTCGATTTTCGTATTAAGAGTGACTCGCTGTGTGTCGAGTGCCAACATTTAGCTGTTCGGGGTATTTTATGTGCTGTCCTGTGGTATAATGATATTGGTAATGACGATATGAAAATAATAGTAATAATGATATTGATAATGATATTCATTATAGTAATAATAATAATCATAACTATAATTGTACTAACGATAACAATAATAGTAATAACAATCAATAAAAGTACTTGATACCAAAACAAATAAAATAAGTATATATATATATATATATATAGAGCTATATATATGTTATCAATAGCAAATATTATCTGGTCATTTTCAATTTTATCTTGGTCGTCCCACGAGGTTTATGCTATATTTTACAAGTTAGTTGTCATCTGTTTTGATGTTTGCTTTCCTATTCGTGTCCGTCCCAGATGTTTGCATTCTGATACTGGCCAGGAAATATTCACTCCAGGAGAGAGAGAGAAAATTATTGATTAAAAATATATATTTATTATATCTACGCCCTTTTTGCTAACATTCGGGAATTGATTGTCGTAAGCTAATGATTCATTACGCTAATCAGCTGAGAGTTTAATATCATGAAAGACTGGGGTAGCTATAGCACCTGGTGTTTTTTTCTAATATTTCGTTTTTACTTTATTTGTATTATTATTATTGTTCTTTTTTCTTGTACGAGAACCCAAGCGCAGGTAGGATTTGTGTCATTGATCAATTCTCATGATGTTTGTCTAATTCTATTTCCAAGGGAATTTATGTGATGTTTACTTTGAGATTATCTTTGATGTTTCAGTCCTTATTATTGTAAGACAAAAAATAGGTGACAAAGCGACTTGCATAGCCTTTCTTGTAATTATGACACTTGTATTTTCCTATTTACCTATACTGTAGTGGGTTTGTGTCTGTGTTTCACATCTGACTGCCTTTTAACATGTGTATAATACTGGATTAAAATTGCTTTACTGATAACAAAGGATAGGTTTAGTTTTTGCTTAAGAGTGTACATGTATAAACATGAACATATGGGCAAATAACCAATGGGTGCACAAAGAATGCTTATGAATTTCGCACAAAAAGTATGTAAATCATGATACAAATATAATTGCGATTTTTTATCACACTACTAAACCCATAATATTTTACATACACCCTTACACGTCGCTCCTCAAACCACGCACAAAACACCCAACATACACACATTTTCCGCTCACTCACTCACATGATCATTTTCACGATGTCACCCTACTGCATAACCAGATGTTCGAATACATTAACTATCAACTATGAGTCACCTTCCTCCCCCTCAAACAAACAAACAAAAAACACGACAGCACCTCTGATTAAGCAATGTTCATAGTGTACCTGAAAGATCTACTGTGGCGCCCAGTCAATAAGTAAGCGAGATGTGAATGAAAGAAACAAAAGAGGTGAGAGAAAACAACATCAACGATAAACAATAAGCAAAGAAGAGTTAATTTTGAAAGGAAACATTCGCGGCAAAGAGGCCTCCTCCCCAGACAGATAAATTTCAACCAATCTTCATCCGACTCGACCAAGGCTCTTGTCTCTGCGGGAGTTGGTGGATCGTGTTCCAGAAGTTCAGTTTCGGATCGTCGGCTGGAACTCCCGGTTGTGTAACCTCAGTATTATGTCTAAAAAAAACAAAACAAAAAAGCTGTGTATAGGAAAGTCGAGACTTCCACCCCCTTTCTTCTCTGAGTCTTTCGATGTTATGAATTAATGAAGTTTATCATTGTTGTACTTGACTTTTGTAATCTACTGACCCCGCTGAGTGGTACATGCTTGCCTCAAGACGTTTGATATAGATATATTAATGTTGAGATGTGTACGCCTATGTTACTGTACACCTATGTTCGTCAGTCTGTGTATTTCTGTATTGTGCACACACAGTCGCTTGTTGCTCGCTGCACTTCGAGAGGATGCGCAACGTGTTCTGTTCCGCTTTAAGCTGGACGTCCTCGCGCAGTTCGTTCGTGCGTTTGTCTCGCCCAGCAGGTCTCCCGGAGGTGCGCGTCCCTCTCGAAGTGCGCCGGATGAATAGCAAGCATGTGTGAGTAGTCTTGTACACAAGATGGGAATGTCCTCTTTCTTTGTTGTGTACACAGTTGCTACAAGTTCCATTCTAAAGATTGTACAATTTCCCTTGTTATTGTGTGTTATCTGTTCTAGATATTTCCTATTTTGAAACTCTTTGCAATAAATATTCTATCTTTCTGATGAATGTGTTTGAAAATGCCCTTCGTTTCAACCATAAATCTTAGCCATATATTTGGTCTAAATAACGATTCATTCTTATATGCCATTTCAAATAACGCGACAGTGATTGTAACAGTGAAGTGTGACACGAGACACATTGAAATATGATAATGCCTGAGGGTAAAAACAATAAATGAATGTATTAACACATTTTATATTATTCTTTTTCTAAAAGCAGATTTCTGAATTGACTGGTTAACGGAATTTAAACTGTCAGTTACAAACCTTACTCATGTCTACTTGAGTGGTGGCTCAGTATGTATATGTATGTTTCTATATATATATATATATATATATATATATATATATATATATGTGTGTGTGTGTGTGTGCGTGTGTGTGTGTGTGTGTGTGCGCGTGCGTGTGTGTGCGTGTGCGTGCGTGTGTGTGTGTGTGTGTGTGTGTGTGTGTTGTGTGTGTGTGTGTGTGTGTGTGTGCGTGTGCGTGTGTGTATACATACATTATATATATATATATATATATATATATATAATATATATATATATACATACATATGTATATATAATAGTGTGTGTATACACACATGTATATGTAAACACTCGTGTGTGCGTGTATATGTACATATACACATGCACCTATATATACATATACATATATATAAATATATGTACATATATATACATATACATATATATAAACACACACACACACACACACACTATATATATATATATATATATATATATATATATATATATTATTATATATAATATAATATATATATATATATATATATATATATATATATATATTATATATATATATATACTTATATGTGTGTGTGTGTGTGTGTTTGTATTTGTGCGTATACATAGAGCGATTACTGTGGAAGGATATTTTGTACAGGAAATGACTATAGTATTCCCGAGAGGGCCAAGTTTTTAGTTTATCTTAGTGTCTCCTTTGGGGAACCCTCCATTTTCAATTCCTTTCATTACGGGGTGTTCGGTTCACTTATCTTTACTGTTTTAGGTTGAATCCTTTTTAGTTAATAAATCAAATAATCAGTAAGATCTTTTGTGCTTATCTTTCCGTCTAATACTATTTAGACTGCTTAATTTTATCATCATTGAAGTTCCAATAATGTAAACTGTTAGAATCAGCTGATTTTTGCGAGCAAGGTTGGCTGGCGGGGACGTGGGAAGTGAGTCACTGAGTGTATGTATCCTGAAGTTGGGTATTTTTGGGCAAGAAACGCAACCCGGAGCTTCTATGTGTATTTACGGTTACTTTGTTCAGCCTCACACGAATGTTGCAGGTTAATGTATTATGCATTACGGTCTTTGACGCACGTTTTTTATTTCATTTTTCTTTCGTTCGTTTCTTTGTTTATTTCCTGTCTTGTCGAGGTAGTCGCGCTTAGTCATAGGCCGGATTTAACCTATCCACTCCAGATCTTTTGTTTTCGTTTTTTTTAAGCTAACGTATTTCAATATGTTTGTGGTAAATACTTGTCCCGGAACTGTTTCCATCTCCCTGACTGACTGCCCTGTCTACGGACAAGGATTGGTCAAGCTGTGAAAACGACCTGCTTTCCTGCCTCGTTGACTATGGTGTAGCAGTACAGTGCTACACTATTCCTCCTAGGAGCCGCCGTAGGTCCAACACCAATGATGCTATGATTACCTGCTATAGACATGGCCTCCCCCATACATAAAGTTTACATTGGTGGAGAGTCCTGCCCTGTGCAACCATATCGACCTCTCCTCAGTCACTGTCCGACATGGCGTTTTAGCCACCGTGCTAAGCATTGTCGCTCATAGCCCGCTGCCCTCTATGTGCCCAACCTTGTCATGGCCGTTCAAATTGTTCTGCACTGTCACGCATTGTCGCTCATAGCCCGCTGCCCTCTATGTGTGACAGTTGGGGTGGCTCCCAAAATGTACATTATAGGAGCTGCCCTGTCTACAAGTTCTCCGATTCAAACCTGGTCCCAACGAGGATTTTCTCCCACTACTTATTCCAACGCTGTCCTGCGTTTCGCTCCCCTCCCTTTTCCCAAATACACCAATTTCCATCATTTCTCCGGTGCCTGCCCCTCCTCCCTACCTTACCTATCGCGTCAGGCAATCTAAATGTTTCAACATCTTTTACCACATTCTATCCTACACGCACCGCCTCCTCTATTCTTCGGACATCTGTCTCCCTTTCTCACATAAAAAAAAAATTGGTTTCTCAGACCTCTCCAGCCAACTCCCTTCCAGAAACACTTGACGACATCCAAACATCATAAACATGACCCAAGACAACACTTCTCTTTCTTAACCACCTTCCAATCTCTGCTCCGATTCCTTCTACAGTCAGAGTAACTGCCGACATCCATCCTCTTCCTCCACAAGTTCCCCCTACCCTCTCCCAATAACACCCTGCCCTCCCCTTCGCCATATGTGCCATCCCCTCTTCTTTCCTCATTATTTCCGCCGCTACCTAGATGTTCATGTGACTCCCTTTTTGTCAAAACAGATCCTTCTCCTTCTGACGTTCTCCGGATACTTCGTCTCCTTTCCCTGCTCACCTGTCTCATTACCCGGGTTCTACTACTCCATTTCTACCATTATTACCCATTGATTTTTTTTTTCACAATGGCTCTTTTGCATTGTTTCTCTTCCTTCCTCAAACACGCATGCTCTTCATTTGATATAATGGTCCTTCACTCTTAACCTCCTTCTCCCTTCCCCCTTTTACTAATCCCCACCTTACTCCATTTGCTGCCCCTCTACCATTTTTATCACCATAGTATCCCACGGAGCTCTACAACCTTTGGCATCGAACATATCTTAATTTAATCATCAGCTCATGTTGACCCTTTACCATGGTTCTATACAACCTCAGATCTCTATCACATTTAGTTGTTTAAACATTAACCATTCATCTTTTTTCCTCTTATCTTTTTTGTTTTTAATCTTTTTTTTTTTTTCTTTAATTTTTCTTTTTCTCTTTTGCACTATTTATTTTCTTGTTTCCTACATCTTTATATATTCCTTTCCCTCTCCCTTCCCCTTCCCGAATAGGTATTTGGTATTGTGTCTACATCTTGTAATCTACTGGTCCTTAGTGGTTGAAACTGCTAAAAAAAGAGTTAACAATTAGAATAAAATACTTTAGATGTCAAAGGTTAGACAGCGTTTATAGGATATAATAGGGAAGAAGATAAAGAGCGGAGATTAGTAAAAGAGGAAAGGGTTAAGGGCATAGGGCTACTGGATGACATAGAGTGTATTTGTGGCTGGGGAAGTAATAGGAACATTGTTTAAGGAAAACTGGCAAAAGACCCATTATGGTAGAGACGGATGTTGGAGAAGTAGGAGGAGAAGAATCCGGGGAATGAGATAAGGGGATTGGGGAAGGTGGTGAAGTACCAGGAAGGGAGGGGCTTAGAGAAGGACACTGTTGTGACAGAAGGGAGTCACGTGAGCATCCAGGTGGGAGCGGTAAGGATAATGAGGAACGAAAAGGGAATGGTACACATGGAGAAGGAGAGGATGGGATGTGTTGGGAGAGGGTGGGAAGAAGGGGGGTAGGGGGGACTTAAGGAGGAGGAGGATGGATATCGGCAAATACTTTAAATGTATAAGGAATAGGAACAGAAGAATGAAGGGTTGATGAGGAAGCGGTGTTCCATTGGGTCATGTGGAGGAAGTTTTGGACGTCTTCAAGGTTTTTTTGGAGAGGAGTTGGGTGAGGAGGTCTGAGAAATAAAGGTTCCTTTGTGCGGAGAAGAGGGGATAGATGTCCGAGGAGCAGAGGAAGGTATAGTGGGACAGGCAAAGTGAGAAGGAGGAAGGGTAGGCATCGGGGAAGTGGCAGAGATTGAGTATCTGGATTTAGACTGGAAAAGGAATTTGACTGGGTCAGAGGGGGTAGAGGTTGATGGTTCGGGGTAGAGGGAAGAGATACTTGGGGAGATGCTGAGACATCTTAAGATCAAGGAGGAGCAAAGCGAAGGACAGTTTTGGAATAGGTAGGGGGAGAAAAACCTGGTCGGCGTGCTTCCTGTCTAGCCTCACGCAGAGTGAGGCCTAGTTTGAATCTGAGGACTGCTACCTCATGTTCGAGCTTATAGGCAGGGCAGCTCCTATAAGATACATTATGGGAGCCACCACATTTGGCACACGTCAGTGCCAGAGCAGATCAATTTGATCGGTCATGACCAGGTTAGCGGGCTGTGGAGGGACAGTGTTTGACTGGGTGATCATAACGCCAACATTTCTGACACTGACGAGGAAGAAGTCGATATTGCCGGACAGGGCAAGGCACTCCACCAATATGATCATGTTGGAAGTCATATCTACGGAAGCTAATCTTGGTAATGTTGGTGTAGGACTTAAGCTGGCCTCTGGGAGGAATAGCGTAGAACTGTATTGATACTGCATCATAATCAACAAGGCAGGCAAGTAGGTCGTTTTCACAGTCTGACCATTTTTTGTCGTAGATAGGACAATCTGTCGAGGAGACGGATACAGTTCTTGGTACAAGTATTAGAGAGGAGCGAGGATCAGCTGGAATAGGTTGGGCAGTGAGGTCAGCAGGGTTGTCAGCTTTTCAATAGCAGCATTTCTGCCGTTCTCTAAACTTCAGATGATAAAGGAAACGGATATAAATAATAATATTGGACCGTACACTATTATAAACGGACGGATATTAGGTTACGGATACAGTGCCTAATATCAAAGTCTGGTAATTATAAGATTCCCTGCGTTACTTTCTTGTTTACTGCACTGCATAAAACCATATACAATAAATACATTACCAAGCCAGTAATATAACATTCAACATAAAATGCATCCGTATCTCTTTATAGAAAATGGTAGAAAAACCCACAATGCACAAACTAGATTTATTGAGGAAAGTGAGACAATTATAGAAAATATATCAGATGTATAATAAGAAAATGCGACATCGTAGCTGTAAACTTGATTTATCTAAAAAGTATACTATTCATAGTGACTGTGTTGTAGGCCCGAAGGGTTAAACACTTTATAGGACTGTGACTCTCTTTGGGACTGTGACTCTCCCTTTGATGGTGCCCAGCTAGAAGACCAGCTGAAGTGACATCGGATGAAATTTCTACCGCGATGACGTTTGGTCTGCCTCATCACATCAGTTCATAAGATGGTTTCCGTAATTTTCATGTTTAATTTATTTTAACATGGAAAAATGTCTCTTTATTGTTTTAAACACTTTTCTTTAGTATCAAAACAAAAAAATTAAAAAAATACGGCCTTTGGGGGGGAAAATCCGTAGTAACGTCATCATCCGTCGGTCGTCTTTTGTTTCCGTTTAACAGACGAATTTCCGTTGAATTCTAACCCCTGGAAGTCAGTCAGAGTAGATAATCCACGAGCTTGGGACTTCAAATGTGACAAGGCGCGAACGATCGGAACGTCTACGAAAGGAAAATTTGCCTACTTGCTTTAGGAGACTGCTGAAAGAGAAGGGTATTGTCAAAATTAGGGGCTGTGGGGGAAATCACAAAGAATCCCACTTGTCTGGGCCAAAGAGAGTACTTAAAACGTTTGTAGAGGTTGAAGTAGTAGAAGGACGAGGGCGGGAGGCAGATGGGGTGGTGTGTAGTGGTGTACTGTAGTAAGGAGAGTAAGGAAGAAGACTGGTAAAGGGGAGGGGGTTGACAATGAAGAAGACTGTACAGTAAGAGATGGAGTGAAGAATGTTGGAAGTGAGGAAGGTGCGTATTCCGAAAGTTAAGTCATGACCTGGGTGGATGGTTTTGAATGGAGTTGTCAGTCAGATTTAGATAGGCTAGTTGATGAAGGGGCAAGCCTTAATGCCCAGAATAAAGTTTAAAAATTCTGGTTATTGGCCACTGTGAGCATGAAATAAGTGGGGAAAATAAACGGTCTACCCATTAGGGACTCAAAACGGGTAAAGGCTAGGCGATTAACCAAGGGAATACCGTGCCCACGGCTCCTGGAGGCCGTTCATGACTGACACAAAGTCAACTTTTCATCCTTTCAGCACAGCTCTCACACCTTAGAAAAAAAAGAGTTTAAAGAAGAGTAGGAAAAGAAATGGGGAGAAGAAAGGACCATGCAAAATTAGTTGACGAAGGATGAGGCCCAGGGTAGGGGTGATCCCCTAGCTTGGGCCTCAGTCTCCTAAGCCCCAGCCCCGCCCCCCCCATGACAAGGAGCCCCCTTTTGCTAATCCCTACCATACCCTATAATGTTTAATGGTTAATGTTTGAAAATAAATGTGCTAGACATCAAAGGTCATATAGCACTATCGTAAAGTATTGCGTCGGAAAGGGCTAAGGAGAGTTCAAAATTACGATGAAATATGTTAAAAAATAGATGTCAGAGGTTTGAGAGCGTTATAGGATAGTATGGTAGTGAAAAAGGAAAAAGGGAGAGCAAGTGAACTAGAGCATAAATTAGTAGAAAGGAGAGGGTTAAGGATGAAGGGCGATTGAGGGAATTGCAGTGAATCTGTCACCGGGGAAGGTATAGGAAAAATGTTCAAGGAAGAATAGAGATAGCTGTTGAAAAGTAGGAGAAGCATCCGGGAGGAGGGGAAGGTGTTAGATGTCAAAGAGTAGGGGGTGTTATAGGAAAGTATGGTAACGAAAAGGGAAAGGAGGTAGAGCAATTAAGTAAATCTGTGACTGGGGAAGGAATAGAGATGATAGCGGTAAATATGGTTGTAATAGTAATGAGGGATTAGGTATCTGAGGGTTGAGATAAAGGATCAGTAGGTGAAGTAGTGTCTGGGAGGTCGATAGGGACGGTGGGGTCTGGGGAAAGGTATTGTGATAAATGAGATTCACGTGGGTATCCAGGCGGGAGTGGGAGAGATAGGGGGGATGGTGTTTTTTTTTTCTTTTTCTTTTTCTTTGGGAGTGGGGGGTGGTATGGGTGCTTGAGAGGATGAGGTATTTTGGGAAGGGATTGGTGGAATATAATAGAGTAGAGCAACTGAGTGAATTGCAGTTTAGCTGTGACTGGGGAAGGAGTAGGGACATTGATCAAGGAAAATAGAGGTGGCTGTTGGATAAGTAGGAGGAGGTGAATCCAGGAGCTGAGAAAGGGAGACGGGAAGATGGTGAAGTATCAGGAAGAATGTCTGGAGAAGGATACTGTTGTGATAGAGGGGATTCGTGTGAGTATTCAAGTGGAAGCGGTAGAGAGCGTGGGGTATGTTGGGAGGGTGTAGGAGGAGGAAGTGGGGTAGAGTGAACTTGGGGAGGAGGAGGATGGATACCTGCAAATACTTTAAATGTAGGAGTAGGAACAGAGGGATTAGGGGGTGGATGAGGGAGCAGTGTGTTCCCTTGGGTCATCTTTAAAAAAGTTTTGGATGTTTTCAAGGGTTTCTGGAGGGGAGTTGGGTAAAGAGGACTGAGAAACAAAGGTTCTCTTATAAGGAGGCGAAGAGGAGACAGATATCTGGGGAGCAGATGAAGAGGAAGATGTAGAAGAGAATGTAGTAGGAGAGCGTGGAGTGGAATGTTTAGGTTGCCTGGTAGGACAACTAAAGTGAGGAGGAGGGGTAGGTATCGGGGAAGTGGTAGAAATTGGAATATCTGGATTTAGAATGGAAATCGGATTTGACTGGTGGATAGGATGAGTAGACAGGATGTAGGTTTAGTGTATAGGGGAGAGATATCGAAAGATCTTGTGTAAATGGTGGAGAAGCAGAGCGTAGGACTGATTTGGGACAAGTTGAGAGAGAAAAATATCGACGTCGTGCTACCTGTCTGGCATCATGTAGAGTGAGGCCTAGATGAAATCCGTGGACTGCTACCTCACATTCAAACTTATAGGCAGGGCAGGTCCTATAAAACACAATATGGGAGTCTCCACGATTAGCACATGTACGTGACTGAGCAGGGCAATTTGAACGGCCATGACCAGGTTGGGCACATAGAAAGCAGCGGGCTGTGGAGCAAAGGTTTGGTTGAGTGGCCAAAACTCCAACATCTCTGATATTGAGGCGGAAGGGGTCGATATTGTTGGACATGATAAGACAATCCACCAATATAAACCTCACGAGGGAGGTCTTGTCTGTGGAAGCTAATCTTGGCAGTATAGACATGGGATTTACGCTGGCCTCTGGGAGGAAAATAGTAACACTGTACTTGTTATACATGGGACAAGCATTTAGGGGAATAGAAACAGTTCCATTTTAAGTATTTAGAGATGGGTGAGGTTTGGCAGGAATGGGTTTGCCATTAAGATCAGTTAGGGTAGATAGTGCCCGAGTTTGGGATTCAGATGTAACTGTGACAAGGCGTGAACGATCAAAGCGACTGCGAAAGGTAACCTTGCCTACTTGTTTCTGGAGGAACTGCTGAAAGAGAAGTGTATTCTTAGAATAGGGGGCTGTGGGGGGGAATCACAAAGAATCGATCCCACTTGGCTGGGCCAAGTACTCAGAAGGTTTGCAGAGGTAGGGGCATTAGAAGGACGAGGGCGAGAGGAAGATGGCGTGGTGTGGAGTGGAGTAGATATTTGCTAGACAATAAGGATGAAGAGTAGTAATAAGGGAAGAGGGGGTTGACATTGAAGAGGACTGTGCAGTAGGAGATGAAGAGGAAAATATTGGGGATAAGGAAGAGGTGCTTTCTAGGGGTTGAGTAATAACCTGGCTGGGTGTTTTGGAATGGTTAGAGTTGTTCGTAAGCGTCATAGAGGGGGTATTAGTATCAGTGATCAGAGCCGTGGTCAGAGGAGGGGCAGGGGTCAGAAAACCATCAAAATCAAATTCACATAGGCTATTTGATGAAGGGGCAAGCCTTAATGCCCTATTAAGGGTAAAGAATCTTCATTACTGGCCATAGTGAGCCTGAATAAACTGGGGAAAAAGAAACAGTCACCCCCTCAGGGTCCCCATAAGGGATAAGGGCTAGGTAATTAACCAGGGGAATATCGTGCCCATGGCTCCCGGAGGCGGTTCATGACTGACACAAAGCCAGCCTTTCATCCTTTCAGCACGGCTCACACACCTTAGTAATTGGAAAGAGGAAGAGAATAAAGAAGATACTGAAAAGGAAAGAAGAGAAGAAAGGACCAAGCAAAATTAGTTGTGACGAGGGCAGAGGCCCAAGGTAGGGGTGATCCCCTACTTTGGGTCTCAGTCCCCGTCTTCTAAGCCCTCCCATGGCGACAATGAGCTAGGTCTTGGGAGGAACTTTACCCTATAGACATCTTTGAAGAATTCTACACTACCATTAGTACAAATGGAAGTTGCTTTTGTGCCTGAATTTATTCTACCTGTTGTGAAGTTTGCATTATTTTTTAGGCATGACCCAACTTATTAGCCACTCTGGGAGACTAATTGATTATTTTAAAACCATTTAAATGTTATCTGGAAATATCAACAAGCTATACTGCAAGTACTGTAGTTTGTAATTTTTTATCTGATTTGGTATTTAACATATTTGAAATCAGATATATGTATTCAGGTATTTTCTCTTTACTCTGATTTTTCTTCGAGTAGGCATAAAATAGTTGAAAATGTAGCGTGTTCCTTGGTGTGGACTTATATATTGCGAAGGCTGTATGTATATTGAATGTTCTTTTTCTTTCCTTCAAAGAGGAATGAATGAATGCCCTAGATCACTAATTCCTTTCTTGTAGGGTTACTTCATTTTCAATAAAGAAATTGTTTAGTTTCTTTTGATTTTCTTCAGTACATTTTTTAACAATGTCATTTGTCTCTGCTATACAGTTTTTGATTCTCTGGTAAGGGGTATCAGAATTTGGTTTTACTTTCATTTTCATATAACATTTACTCTCAATATGATGACAATTTTTCTCAATATTTTCTTTCATTAATTCATTATTCAAGAGGATAACAAACAAGGATGATAATAATAGATTTTAAAAATCCAAATAACTTGTAAATGTTCTGAAACTGAAACAAAAATATAAAGGAAAATACAAAGATATTGTTATATGATTCACCTAAACCTCACCAGCACTGTACTTTGCACTGGAAATACAAATATATACTCAAAAGATTAATATTTACAATAAAAGCAACAAAATATTTTAAGCAAACAGTAGGAATATGATTACATGTTACATAATTACTGCTGAATATTCATACTTTTGTCACCTAAAGACCCATACAAAAATTATCTAACCATTATTATATTGCACATCCTCTCCTCTCTGTTACAGAATGATGCACTGTTATTTTGATATATTGAGCCCCATATTAGAAACTCTTGTATTTGATACAAATCAATACCAGAGAACACTTTACAATGCATTCATTATTTTCTATTAAACATAAACCTTTCAATATCAATACATTTCTAACAGATTACTCACAGATGTCAGCTCATAACCAAAATCATGGGGCATACTTACATTAAGAACATCAAGCTAACTTCATCAAATGCTATTTTCAGAAGTGGATATCACAAAATGAGATTCATCTTGACTTAATTAAAAATAACCTCAAAACTACTTTTGAGTTTTCTTACAAAACAATCCCAACAAAAAACATTTGCTAACATGCATAACTACATTTTCTGTGACCATTTGTTCAATGCTGTTATATAAAAAGGATACAGTTAGCACTCCAACAAAATGCATGACCCAAATCTTTTGAAGTTTTCCTTAACAAAAGTAGAATTTAAAAAATGCATGTCTACAGTTAACATATCCCATACCCGATCCAAGGTGAAAAAATATCTCTACTCTTTATCTTCTATTTCCAATAAGAAAATTAACATTGTCTACTTTTCCTATGGAATGAACGCATCACTATGAAATGTTTAGAAAGACTACTAATATAAAAAATTGCATAACAATACAGCTTTACATATACAGCAATAGAAAATCCTAATAGAAATTTGTTCTTAATATTAGCTATAATAAAAATGACATCCAATACATAGGAAACTGATATATCTGATATGTCTTGTACTTTTGTCACAAGTGATTTCCTATAAAATTTGTCATATATTTTTTGTCGTTCATTTTATCGTTCCACTGGAGTGCCTGAATCAGTTGCACTTTTGTCTGTTCCTTCATAGGCTCGAAGGTGAACCTGGAGGATATAAAAAGCAAAATATTAAATATTACAGAGTAAAGATTTATTGCAGCTTTCTTCTACTGATACTTTTACGCAAAACTTTAATTTTAGCAATAACTAAAATTAATTTATTTTTTAGTTGAAATCTTAACCCACTGGATCTGGATGTTCCCCTGCATTCACATGGCTTAAAATATGGACATTAGGCTTATGAGAGCAGACACTCTGCCTGTTGTGCTGCTTGTAAGCCTGGTGTAAATGAACACTTGTGTGGTGATAAGACTCCCCTTTGCAATGTTATTTACTCTTTTCCTGCTTAAGCATTTTTAGCTTTTATGCCATTTTCCAATGTCTATACTTGTTATCTGATTTACTTTATCCATATGGTGATAGACTGTTTTCCTTCCACAGATTGCATATAGTCTCTCTAGGTAGTCTACAACTCAGTGCAGTAATAATAACAATAATTAACATTTAGTTATTTGTGTAATTTTTTTTCTCCTTATTGTATTTCCTGTAATACAACCTGATAGGCAGGATGAGGATCCTGAGCATGGAAATATGGTCTTCCTTGGAGCCAGTGCTCTTCCAGTCATGGCTCACAGACATTGCATTACACCCTCATTGATTGACAAAAATAATGCAAAAGACCCATAAACACCAAATGAGTCTAATCACCCTCCAAGCGTTTGTACACTCACGGTATTTCTCTTGTCACCCTGGCTTTCAGCTGAAATGCTCATGACTGCAAGTCTGTGTTGCCCCGGCCCACAGCCTAATTTTCCCATGGTGACATGTTGTTCACATCCCCAGTCCTTCAAGCCAAATTTTTTCATATGATGGTCATGTCATCCAGATCGTAGGGGTTAAAAAGTATCAAATGTGCACAGATCGTAGGGGTTAAAAAGTATCAAATGTGCATATTAGAACAAAGCAAATACCATTCTAAAAAAATATGCACATTCTTTAGACCCTCCTTTGCTCTCCAATTAGTTTAAACAGTAAAAATAAAACTCAATTGACCTAAACAGTATATATCATTATTTCAATCCAATATATCAAATAGAACATCTCACCTGAATGTATATATTAACTTCATCTGCCCTGGCTAAGAAAGGAAAGTTTCCGCCAGTCTTCAGGTGTGCTAGACGTGCTGAAGGATAACACTTGTAAACCTCCTCTTTAACAGTTTGTGATAAGGCAGATTCATCAAAGACATCCAGTATCGTTACTTCCACCTGTGCAAGAAGAATGAAATTACTAAATGCAAGTTTCTTTGTTCTGCTTTAATCTTTAGTATCTCCACAGTGCTGTCATTTCCCCAAATACTTGTTGGCTATATGCATGTGTTTGCTCTAATACTGACAAAGGTATCATGCATGACCAGACAGATGTCTGATCAACATAACATTTGTGCTTTGATCCAGAATAATCAAACAGGCTATAGGAAAAGATAAAATGTATACAGATATTGCTAGTCAGTGCCATTTCTAAAAGTAAATAAAAAATAAATAAATAAATAAGAATAAACAATAATGCAAGCCAAAACTTCTAAATGAAGTGAAAACCAAATATTAATGAAAGAAATACCAAAGAAAATTCTTGACTAATTCCTTAAACAATCATTAAAAATTCCTTGCAAAAAAGACACAAATGATCTTACATACCACACAAGTAGATTTCTAATAAGCTGGTGAAGCATGAGAAAGCTGGGTGTTCAAGCTATAGAATCCTTGCAGCTCCAGGAGAAAAGAATGAGCCAAAGCACAAGTTCTCCTTAGCACACAAAGTAAACGTACCTATGGAGAGCCTGACAGACCATCTCACTTCTGAAAAGCAGAAGATAGCAACAACATGACCTAAAGCTGATAGCCAAAGCAACACCACAAGACCTTCTTAACCCATCAGCGAAGGGTAAAAATTTTGTCAAGTTTACGTATGCACCGGCTTGTTGGCGCGCACTGGCAGTTTCCCCTGTTTGCGCCCGGCTCGATCGGTAGTTTGCGAGCAACATATAGCACCTAAAAGCTTTTATTTTTCTAAAATTTATAAAAATATTAAAATTCTGAAGGTTTACCTTCACTTTAGGTGCCATTGCCTAAAATCTTTACCATATAAATGAAGCCGCTACTAGTGGAGAAAAACAATCTCCGTCCGACGAGCCAGTAGCGTGGGAATGGGCATGGCATGATGCCCCTGGCGTTTGATCCACAACAGCCATGGCATGTACGTACGTGACACCCGGCGCCAATGGGTTAATACCATTAGAACCAAACTGCCCAAAGAATAATGATGAACTCTCACTCTCAGCAATAAAGTTCTACTTCTACTTTGACCCACAGCAACCAGATGAACCTAAGAGCCATACAGACGCACCAGGTTTCTTGTATTCTGTTGCTTAAAGCTGCCAACATGAGAAAGAATAGACAATGACAGAAATGTGCAAAAGCTGTCTAAACGTACAACCTGAAAGCTATCAAAAAGTTATTACCAAGCCAGTGAACCAATCAGTTTTCCGTTTTTTTATCAATTTAATGTTTACTTTGCCGCTTTTGAGGCTAATATACCATAATACACATATAAAACAAATTAATAAATGATTGGCATACAGATGTAAGCTACTTAATTGTACCAATAGCATCAGAAACTATTGAATAATATCAACTGCAAATCACAAAACCATTTTCATTTTGCATTAAAAAGAATAAATGAACAAATTATTTCAAAGTAAGCTCAAAATGTAAGCATATGTAATATATACTATATTCCCATTGAGAATGTGATGAATGATGGTTACCATTATTAACAACAACAAAGAATATTTACACAAATATCTTTAATATAGGCTCTTCTATTTATTGAGTACAATGAAAAAGTTACAGACAAAGATCACCATTTCTGCCCAACCCAATATTGTTGCTTTTATCATATAACAATCACGTTACTTTTGGTTAGCTATATACAGTCTAGATATTTGCATTAATAAAAGCCACATTACCTCAGGTACAAGATTTGGGGGAACAGCAAAGCAAGTTATGTATAAAATACATCTACTCCTGTCACCTGATAATGACAGTACATTCAAGTTGACTTAACAAACTAAAATAGCAAGCTACTCAATACTAGCAGAATAAAAAAAAAGCTCATTCTCCTATCCAAACACTGACCTGAACCTTCTGTGGCTGAATATAGGCTGGAGAGCAGTTGAGGGTGAGTCTGGATGCCAACTCACTCTGGTTCAAACTCTCTAACTGGAATAGTTACAAATGTTTATAAATTTGTATAATCAGTAAATTTTATTAAAAAAAAAAAAAAAAAAAAAAAATTACCCAGAATTTAAACAGTCTTACAGGCAGATAATAAGGAAGTGAGACTAATCCAAACTTACTCTCTCTACCATGAAGTCTATAGAATCAGCTATTTGGGAGTCCATCAGTTTCCTTGGGAAACGTCCTATGATCATCTTCTTGAGCAACGTAGCTGGCAGCATCCAGAATCTGTGAAATTAAACACAGTGGAGTTCATGAAAGACTGCTAATAATTAAAAAGATACGACCATTATACAATTCAATTTCATTTACTATCTCAACCCATTTCAGGATTTCCTAAAAGGTTTAGACATAAAAGGTAAATGAAAACTGTTTTATACAATGTTTAACCAAATTCTTGTCTTTAAATTATGTTTTCAATGAGGAAGCCCTTTCTAAGTTAATAATGCAAAATATACAATACCTTCTTATCAGGCAAAGAACATTTAAAATTAATGTGAAAAACATCCAGTAGAGAAGCTCATTATAGTGGTCAGATGAACAAGTGTAAAAAAAGATATAATAGATACCAGCAGTAACTTCTATATCACAAATGCTGTGGTTACTATATTTCCATCTTGTTTACCTATTGTATAAAAAGTGTGTGCTATTATTGTAAAATGTCTAAGAATAAATAAATGAAGGAGTTAAAAATCATATATAATATTGAATATATATATATATATATATATATATATATTATATATATATATATATATATATATATATATATAAATATATACAACTATCTATCTATATATAAATATGTATATCATTCTCTCTTACTTTGCTATATGGCAAAACTTACACAGGGGCTGAATCAGTGTAGTTGAAAATCTTGGTGTCAATGAAGAATTGAAGAAGCAATGAGGGCAGTTTGCCGTATGTTCTGCAAATTTTTGTGCCAGAAACCCCCCTAGGGAAGCCTGTTTATGAAAAAAGGAAAAACAAACCCAAAATGAAAAATATCAAGAACAATTATTACACTAATTTAAGGGAATTATATCCATTTTTGAAATCTCTTAGTTGTTTCAGAAAAAAAAAGTTATGGTAGTTATGGGGGTCAACTTTCCCCTGTAAATTTTCAAGTAGGATTGGTACACTTCTGAAGACTATCGTTGTTCAGATCTGAAAGTCTAGTAATACAAAAACCCACAAATGCACCCCAGCAAATGTGCCACTTTCAAGAAGCAATCTTTCTCCACCATTCATTAACTGTCCAATATATAGGTACTGCAAAAAACTCAAAATATAACAATCTAATTATAATATAAAAAAGAAGAAGAAAGAATAAAATGATGCTTGTCAATTGTCATGTATTACTGTTGCATTCGGAACCTACTGGCTCATTTAATTGCCACGCCTTCGGAACTACTTGTCTGGCTCGTTCAGACCCTACGAGGCCTTTATTGCCCACAATGCAACCAGCTTGAAAGTAAACCTACACTATTTTACATATTGCATAGGTTTTGTAACACCTCTGATACATAGTTAACTTACTTGCAACTGACAAACACAAAAATACCCTTTGGTAACAACAATAAAGGGCTATAAAATTACCTAACAATATCTTATGGTTGCCTGCAACTGTTATTGTTTACATACAAATGCTAATGTGATATCATCTCATCCTCTTCATCCAGTTATGGAGGAGGGTGAGATGGACAAGATGAACAACCTGTCCAGGATGCCAAAGTTGGGGTTCCAAAAAGTCATGAAATCTAATTTGCCCAACTTGTTAGACAAGGAGTTCCAAACACAGCATGTAGTACTAGTAGTAATTCCCAACTCTCAATCAATATATAAATAATTGCACATGTATATACAGATACTTGGCTTACTGAGATGATTCTGTATCCTCTTGCTGTGAGGGGCAGTATCTGCTTGTAGAAGCAGTCTGCTGTTCCACTGACAGGAGGGAGGCATATGAGGGGGCATCGCACCCCTCTAGGTCCTGCATCATATAATTTCCAAACCTGCAATGAATTACAAAAACAATAGCGCTTTTCAAATCATATTGTATAGAGTAACAATCTACCTCATCCCTCTAGGTCCTGCATCATATAATTTCCAAACCTGCAATGAATTACAAAAACAATAGCGCTTTTCAAATCATATTGTATAGAGTAACAATCTATCTCATCCCTCTAGGTTCTGCATCAAATAATTTCCAAACCTGCAATGGTATTACAAAAACAAGAGTAACAATTTATCTCATAGTTTCTCTATATTAAGGATACAATAACAAAACCAATAATATTAGCATCAACAACACCAAACAGCCATTAAAAATATAATGGTGATAATGATAGCAATGGATAAAAATAATAAAACTGAATACAACATTAATAATTTGAACACTAATACTATACTATGGTTCATGATAATAATATTGAAAAAGAATAATATAATGAATAAACTTTAGAACACTCACCTTCAAACCGTCATTATCAACAACAACCTGTTTCAGAGGAACAGTACTGCGGAAACTTTTGTACTCTGTTGATTGCGAAAGGTCACTCTCAAAATCCATTGAGACGGTGTGATAGTCTGAAAATGTTCCATATGATCAACAACAATATTCTATTAACATTCCAACCCTGAGTATATACATTCTGAAAATTTTGATTTTATAAAATGACAAGATTTTTGGTGAATCATGACATCATCAGTGAATTTAAATCTTAAATGGATTTATAACTCTAATATGTAAAAAAATCAAATAATCTCAATAAAGACTAATTATAAACTCATTAGGTTATCCTTATGAAAATATTAGAAATCACAAATCTAAACTGGAATCGGAACCTTGAATATACAGAGAAAACCATTACAGTATTTGGACTGGTATCTCATCGCAAATATTAGAAATCACAAATCTAAACTGGAATCGGAAGCTCTTTTTTGCCAGAACATAAAAGTTCAAGGTTTGTCAGCATTTGTTGCATAAACCTCTGTGGCAAAACCATCACTGGCATCAACAACATTGGTTTGTGGACTTTGATCACACATTACGTCTTTCTCTTTAGACATTATAGCCTTCTCTTTAGATTGTGCAAAACATTTTTCATGTGTCCTTCATAGCCCTTACCTTCATTTTTCTCTATTATTGCAGTGTCCTATTCTTAACTTGTGTCTACCACTGGACTATCTTGAACATTACCTTTCGGCAATATTCTATCCAAACCCAAATGAAACTTTCTCTGATCTGCATTGTAAGACCTACATTCTTAAGTCAGATTCGATAGTGGTGCAGCAGTAGCATCACCCGGCATTATATGATTATACTTTTTCATGTGGAACTTGGTCACAATCTCCTGTTCATGCATTGTACATTATGAATTGCAATATACTCGTCTAAGGAAAAGGGTATCCTAAAACCTAGGTAAAGGGTCTCATTACCCTAATTGGGTACTTAATAACCTTTACGTAAGGTACTTTGTGATTGCTCTATACTTGTGCTCCAGGAACAGAAAGCAAAACTCCATCACATATATTTTATGGCAGGATGATGTTCTAACTGGTTCTTTCTTTGATATTATTGGTAATTCTTTACATACGGATGCACTTACCAAAGACTTAGTCCCCAACTACACATCACAAAATCTATTTAACAATAAGTGGCTGTGACTATGAAGCTGTTGCAGCTTAAACCATTTTCTATCCCACTCTATTTCCTCTGCTATAAAAGATGGTGGTGTCCATTTCCCTCTATCTATGTGCGTTGGTGTCTTTAAATTATACCTTCAATTATTTATGCCTTAACATTCATGTCTGTAAATTACTTTGTAAATACATATTGACCCATACAATAAAGATCAAGCATGCTATATTACTTATGAAGTCTGCAAGTTCGCTCAATCTCATTCTCAATAATAATGCACAGGGCGCTAATGAGCACATAACATGCATAATGGAAACTTAAAAGAATATACTTGGCTGTTTTGTGTTAGTGCCAAAAATACAGAGGTCAGTGGTAGAACTGTGAGTGTAGCGAATAAACCAGTGGCAGGTGTGACGTAGCCTAGTGGCAATGATACGGGTGCTTTACATTTGTCTTTTTATACATTTAAGTGGTTTAAGGATAACCTTATCTGTAGTGACAGTACTATTCTTTATTTTCAACATTAATTTTACTTTGTTTATTCATTCTCTTCTAAACTTTCTTCAACTTATAGAACTCACTTCAAAATATCTTTATGCTCATGTTCACATAACGAAATTATCAAAATTAGAAACAATAATATTATGTTTTCCAAAGATGGTGAAATTTCAAGATAATTACTTCCTAATTTGCTCGACTTTCTCTACATATCTCCTGTAAGTCGTCATTAAAGAAGTAAACGTATAAAACTCAAGTATTTCCTTGGACAGCATGCGTCGCTTTTCATCTTTAATCAAAAGTCAAGAAAAATCAATGCAGAATGAAAAAGGAAAACAAAAAGGATGAGAAAAGGGGCGAAGGAAAATACAACCAAAACAACACCACATAACTCACCAAGAATACCCCGTTGTATTTCCTCATCAAATCTTACCTTGAAAGAACACCTTATCACAGAGGTCAGAGAGGTCATCAAGCAGGCACTTTAGTCACGGAAAAAGGGGTCAATAAAGCCTTATCCTGAAGACCACAGATAAATTTCTTACTTGACAGCCGATCGTCCTGCCTTCTGAAGCCTCGGCCGAAGCCAGGAATGAATCGCATGAGGATTTTTTTTTTTTTTTTTTGACAGATAGATAAGTTGGTTTAACTTTTAACAAAAGAAACGAGAACTAAATTTATGTATTGTATCGTATTGGTTTCATGTAATATGGGTTTTGATATCACATTATTATTTTTTTAATCTGTATATTGGGTATGATGGAGGGATTTATCTCCCTTTACAAATTCTGATTTTATTCCCGCTATCTACAACACTTGGAATAATAATTCTTATCTGTCATCCACAGATATTCTGACCTTCATATGTGATGATAACAAACGCCCGAAACGATATAAAAATTTAATGAATAGTGACCAAATGCATATAACTACTCTAGTACTCTAGTAAAACAATAGGATCATGATTTTTACCATCTCAGTTTGATTGCCTGTTGTTGTCAGTTGTCATCTCGATATTATCTGCAAGAAGAATTAATTATCGTTTAAGAAAATATCAACAGAGTTAGCCATTAAACTTCGCTTTCTGTAAAAGAAATATAACAGAAAATGATATTTTAAGGTAAACTATACTATATCTAATCCAAGAAAAAGAAAATCGTACCTCTCCTCGACTCCTCGAGTACTCCGATTCGGCAAAAGTCAATAATTGTGCTTACGTGTTTGGATTCTTAAAACTTATAGTGTTTATATTTTATTGAAATTTTTTACTTCCATCATTACTTTATTGGACTCACTGTGTGTACGTGTGTGTGGTGTGTGTGTGTGTGTGTGTGTGTGTGTGTGTGTGTGTGTGTGTGTGTGTGTGTGTGTGTGTGTGTGGTGTGTGTGTACATACATATATATATATATATATATATATATATATATATATATATAATAGTATATATATATATAATATAATATATATATATATATATAATATATATATATACACACATACATATTCATATATATACATATGGACATTTATATAGATATAGATAGATAAATAGACCGATAGCATAGCGTAAGAAAAGGGGAAGGGCAGGGGGGCCACCCCTTTTCTCTCTCCTCACTTTTTAGCCCCCTCTCCTCAACTTTCGAAGGTATTTCCTGTAAATACAAGCAGTGGAACTCCTTAGATATCCAGTGTTCACGGTCCCCTTCAACTGCGGGACAGCTACAACGGGTCCTTTTCAACTGAGAGGACAGCTACAACTG